>CAJNJA010017843.1:0-10813 GCA_905231915.1 Symbiodinium necroappetens
TTTGCTAGACCGACCCACTAGGAGGCCACCCCCTTTGTTAGACGGAACCCCTCTGGTGGCAGAGTACTTGCCTTGCTTGCGCAATGGAATCGAGCTTTGTTTTCGCGTCTGGGCGCGCTACGCGCGCGCGCTGCGCGCGCGCTAAAAAGGTTTTTTATTTATTAATAAGTTGCCACCGGAGAGGGCGCGCCCGGCTTTTTTCTCTGACATTGAAAACAATGCTACAGGCAACATTTGGCAGTAAAATTTCAATAACATTGCAGAGGCAATGTTTTCCTTTTCTTGGGATCTGCAGGCAAGACCACCGTCTGACGTGCCATAGACCGTCACAGAAATTCTTTTCATTTCTTGCACACCACTGTCAAGCAATTCTTTGCCATTGCATTCGAGTTTTCCCCGTTTCTACGGTTTCCAACAGTTTTCTTTTCTTTGTAACGTGCATCTGGCTTCCCACTTCTTGGAGCTTTGTTGTACGGTCTCGATTTTTTTCAGGCAAAAATGGAGAAACTTGGTTTGCTTTTTGAAAACACACAAATGCTCCACGGCTGCCGTTTCGCAGTTTTCTCATTGTTTTCTCTGCACGGCGGTTGTTCGTTTTCTGACTTTCTTGGTTGTCCATCTGTGGTTTGCTTAGGTTTTCATGCTGCAACGTACTATATTCGGTCAGATTGTTGAAGACTCGGTTCTGAGTGCGGATTTTGTTTCGATTTTCGGTGCTGCTGTGAGTGTCTCCATCTTTCCATTTTCTGCAAACTTCTTGATTTTTTCAATGTCAGGTTTCCGTTTTTGTGCAGGTTTCCATTACGGGCCTTTCGCAGTTTGGCCTGCCAGTTTTATGTTGTGTACTTTTTGCGGGTTTGTTGTCTTTCTGTCTGTTTCCTGTCGGTTTCCAAAGTTCCTTTGCATTGTCTCGGTTTCCATTGTAGGTTTCTCATTTTCCACACAGACTTGCAACAGTTTTCGTATGCTTGACTTTTCTTGCGGTTTCTTTCCAAGATTTCGGGAAGACTTGGCAAATTGCCGTTCCAATTTTCTGTGCCGTCCATAAGCCCGCTTCTAGGTCCAACAATTGTCGAGATTTTTGCCAAGTGCTGGAGGGACCTCCAAAGTAGAAATTTTTGTGAAAGCTGATCAGAATCTATTTCACTGCAAATCTTCGCGCTGCAGTTCATACAAGCTGTATTATTTGTGTTCTCTTGCCACATTGATCTTTTCTTGGCTGTCTCAAACATTTTTGCCGCAGTTTTTTGCAAATTATGGACTGAATTTGAACTGCTGCGAGACTACAGAAGTAACATACTACAACCACACTTTGCCGCGCTGTTCCCTCAAACTGAACTCAGCAAATAGTTCTGGAGATGCGGCCCAGATTGGAAAGAGACGCTCGCAACCAAAAGCCGTTCTCAAAAAGAATGTGTAATTGTCCATTTGATTGGCTCCCTTCTTGAAAATCAAATGCTAGAGGCTTTCTTAGTATTGAAATCAAAGGCATGCTTTGCAGGACTTTTTGGCCGGCATGCTGCACGAATGGTGTGAAGCGGCTGCAAGAGTGATCAGAGTTTTGCAGTATTGGAACTTAGATGCCCTCGCAGTCAGTTTTAAACTTGGAAGCGGATGCGTTTGCCAAGATAAGCTACCAAGCAGTTTCAACTACCAAGCAGTTTCAAGTTGCGTTCCGACTTTCAGTTGAACCAAAACATGCGGACATGAGTCCTCAAGGATCTCAGATTTTCACAACAAGAGGACATGCTACAATGGCCGAACGTGCTATCAGATCTCTGAAAGAAGCGCTCGTTCGCAGGCTCACGGCAGGGGTGGAAAGAAGAAACCAATGGTTTCTTTTGCTTCCGGGCGTTATTGCCCAGTACAACGAAAGACCACACGCCACCACCGGCTTAGCTCCCAACATCGTGTACGACGACCTAGAGCAAGCTGACATTGCTTGGAGCGCATGAAAAGTAAGGTTAAAAGAGGTGCTGGGGCGAGACCTCAGATAAGCGTGGAAGATCTGGTCAGGGTGAGGGTCAAACCTATAGAAGGCAGGGGATCTTATAGTATGCACATCCGATATTCTGAGGTGCGATTCGAGCTGGGTAGGTGAGGATCGCCCAACAGATTCACAAGCAATGCATCGGCCGTCAGCTTTCAGCGTTCCTTATCTACATGTACACATACGCTGACCGCAGTGCGTCCTAAAGATCCAGGTCCTTCGGCGGTCCAAGACCTTGCAGTCGTAGATCGCAACAGCAGTAGGTAGGAAACGCCATGGAGTCACGAGGATCTACAAAAAGCAGTTTGACTGATGTGACACCATTGGAGCCACATGGAGTACCACTTCACGTTTGTCTCCGCGGCTTCGGCCAGCACTTCACCTCCTCGAGTGCCACAGTGGACGCGTCGACGACAGCTCAGGTGCGGCCAGTCAGTTCCTACGACCACTTCATCAGTCACGATTGGGGGACTCCCCGTTGGATGAAAGTCCTCTCTTTGATGATCGTCTTCAATGCACCTGCTGCTTTCTGGACCACCCTGCTCGTGTCTATCATCTTGGGAATGCTCCAAGCATTTGGGATCCTTCCGGAAGGAATGTGGGTGGCCATCATTCCGCACCTGTCCTTCCTGTTACTCCTTTGCTTTTGGCAGCGTGTGCGGGCCCTTCTTCTGGGCCCCAAGAACGTCTTCTTGGACATCTTGTGTATCCCTCAATATGATGACAAGCTGAAGGCGCGAGGCATCATGGGACTCGGAAACAATTTGGAGTGTTCGCAGGAACTTACCGTGCTTTGGTCGCCGCGATACTTCACTCGGCTTTGGTGCCTTCGTAGCTGAATGAATACACTTTACACTTTTGGGGGATAAAATGATCCCCTATAGAACTGAAAGTGTACACTTTTTGAGGCTTATGAACTCAGCAACTAAGGTGCACCTACGAGATTGCAATGTTCCTCCGCCGACCCGAGCGCTTGCAGAAGATCCAGCTGGTGCCCGTTACTATGCCGGTCATCCTTTGCCTCTTCAGCGCAGCATGGCTCTGTGTGCGATTGCAGCTCACCGTTGTGGAGTCTGTGACCGTCGATTGGGACGACACTGGCTTGAGGCTACTTGTGAGGATCGGCCTAATGCTTCTGTCGGTTCCGGTCATGTTCGTGATGAAGACCTATTTGGGAATGGGTTTGGTCCAAGACTTGGAAGAGCTGCCTAAGCAGCTACAAGAGTTCAGCATTGCAGACAGCCAATGTTCTTGCTGCTTCTTCGAGCACAGACATCCCCAAACTGGCAAAAGGATCATGTGTGACAGGGAAGTTGTGTACCAGGCGGTGAATGATTCATATGATGATCAAGAGGTCAGACGTACCTATTCCCACGACGTCTCACGAACAACGTCCGGCCTAGATGTCTTTGATGGGGCAGTCAGGGGTCAGCTGTCTGATAGAATTTCAGAACAGCGCTTGAGCAGCAGTCTCATTCCTCTTGACCTTTTCATTTACATGGTTTGGGCCTGGGACATTCCTTGGCTTGCGCCAAGACTCCATCTCATTTCCCAAGCTGGCAACCTTGGCCGCCACCCGGAATATGAGCATTATGACGACCTCTTGCGAGTCTTGTACGCATTGGCAGACATGATTGACTGGGCGAAGGGGCTGCCATCCATCCTAGTACTGCTCTTCGTGTCCATGCGGCTATGGAAATTGATGTCACGCTGGAAATGTTGCCCTCGGATTGTGCGGGCGCTTGCCTCCGTGCCCATGGTCATTCTGAGCACTCTGCTTGTTTTCGTCATCATATCACTTGCATTGGACTTGACCGAGGATGACTGGAACCCTTTGAACACACTGCCTTTCACCTTCTTCCTGCTGCTGGCAATTTGTCTTTTAAAACCGCCCAAGGCGAAACTCTTATCATTCGTCTGGAGTGTTGTGCAGCCAGGGCGCGGTCCATCCGCGAAGCCCTCTGCGAGCGAAACTCGCAGCTGGAACGAAAAGCCGGACCAGAGCACAGAAGAGCTCAGCTCCACTTCACAAGACGACAATTTCGACGGTAAATTATTCTCAGTGTAGCTCGAGATCTCGTTGCCTTGAAGGAGCTTGAAGAAGCTCATTCTCGAAAAATCCATAGATCAGCAGTTGTTTCGAGGATGGTCGTTCAGATGGATTTGGTAGCTCGGCATTGTGGAAACTGCCATCATTTATAAAGCCACACTCTGATGCCGCACTGCTTAGAAGCAGGAGAAACTTTCAGGAAACTTGGTCAAGAATCTAAACCCCAAGACGGCTTCACACGGCCTTAGCCAGCCGTTTCCAACTATTTTAGCTTGCACGCAGCCCTGAAACGCCTAGGAAGCCTGCCAAAAGCTCTTAATTATAATTCCCGTAACAACTTGTCATCGCGAAGCTTATAGCATATAACTCAGCGTTCTAACTTGCAAAGGTACGTAAATATGCCTTCGCGAAAGTTCCGCGATGGTTTTGTTAAAGTTAATTTTTTATGCGTGAAGAAAGACATTCCGGGATGAAGCAATTTAGATCAACAACCATGTATGTACAGGTATGTATGTATGTATGTATGCATGCATGCTTCCAGTCAAGGCTCTTCAGTGAACGCTTGAAGCAGTAAGAACCGTGGTCTCTTGCACCCGCATAAGTGATCCATGCCAAGCTCACGTAGGTAATGCACCACCGCGCCCGCGGAGATGTTTGACGCAGACGCGATGAGCTTGCGAGCCCACAGTTGGTACGAGTCCTTCGTGTTCTACGCACGCCCCGCGCACGCCCCGAAAGCCAAACTTGTTTGTTCGTACTGGTCCGAAGTGCTCTCTTTCCGGGGTGGTGCATAAGTCGCCACCCCACTTCGAGACATTGTATCAGGATGCACCTGTTTTGCAATGTGTTCATGCTTGGCTAATCGCCTTTCCACTCCATTGTATCAGGATACACCTGTTTCGCAATGTGCGCATGCTCGGCTGATCGCCTTTCCACTCCATGCAAAAGTTGAGCCCGCTTTAGCTGCACAGCATTTTGTTTAGGCTTTAGTATTCTGGTTGCTACTGCAACACGTTTTCCAGGGGAAGAACTTTTTTCAACAACGCCAGCGATCTTCTGCTTCGACTGACAGGGTCATTGGAAGGAGGAACAGGGAGACCAAGTTCTGTTCGAAAACGGAATGACAAATGCGTATGGCTTCCGCCAGTTTGCCCTAGCTGCCCTAGCTGCGCTCGCACCACTCAGTGTCCAAGTTGAGATTTTGTTTCATTCAGCACGTGTGGAGGGGCCTCCCACATGGCTGAAACACGGGCGACAAAACAGGTCCTGTGATGTCTTGGTCATGGCCGCATATTGCGCCGCGTTTTCCTCAATTGCATGTTCTGGAAATCGCATAGTTTGTGAGCAGGCTCCAGACAGATGCCATGTACGAAGGCGTATTGCGGCTTCAAAACAACATCACCTTGTTGCTGCCCTGCGTTGGCATGATGCGGGCTATGATTTAGCATGAAAAACATGGCGGAGACATGTCCGCGATCATGAACAGGCAGGGTGTGTTCGCACCGCATTCACACGATTGCCCAATGTCTTTCCGCAGGCTCGGCACTGAAGTGGTGCACGAGATTTGCACCAATCAGGTGGTGGTGACATTGCAGGCTACGGATGTACGCACCCTGTAACGGCCAGCATGAGAAGCACGGAACCAAGCACATAGCATGGTTGTTTTCCATAGCATCCAAGCTGCGGGTCCGATGTGTCAACGAACGTTTTTGCTGTGTGTCGGGTCTCTCTAGGTCAGCTGACCGCTCTGCTACGTGTGGATGGAGTGCCTCTTGCATGCATGCGGAGAGGCCTGCGTCAAAGAGCTCGTCGAAAACTCATTGGATGCCGGTGCCTCGAAGGTGGAGGCCTGATACGCGGCCCTCTGCAGGTCTAAAGCGTCTTTCGGGATGGGTTCTGACTCCCTCATTGCCATGCCTGGGTTTGTTTAGCAGTGGTTTTAGGTGGATGTCCGTGATGCCTGGGCCAGCTTTCTTGGATTCGGGACTTGTGTTGCCCACAGAAGCCTCTCGTGTCCGTGACTATGACATTCCATGGCAGGCTCGTGCTCCAAGTGCAATCGAACCCGGAAATGTTGCAAACCCCAAATCTGTTTCGGGTGCCAGATCCGCCTCCGCGAGTCTGGGGCTGAGCTGTTGGAGGCCCGTGTTAAGACCTGCCGAGGGTGATGGTCTTGCGATGTCTCTTTCGTGTGCTGGGTTTTGTTGGACGTTGCTCCCAGGGGCAGGCAAGCAGAGTCACAGGTCGAATAAGCCCGGACACAGCTAGGTGTAGCACACAAATAGACTGCCCCTCTGTGTTCAGAGATAGATGCAAGAAGAGTAGGAAAGGGAAACAAAAAAGTTGCAGCTCTTTCCTGTTCTGCTTTTGCTAGAGCCCGAGAATTCAATAGCCTCAACACCTGAACCTCATTTAATGGTCCATCCCCTTCCGTGGGCAGTAGGTGGTGGACGATGGCAGAGGCATCAGTCCCGACGACTACGACAAGGCAACGCAATCTCCGGCCCCAATCTCAAAACGCGACAGCCCTCTCTCGAAGAGGTTGCTGCCAGACACGCGACTTCCAAGATTCGGAAGTACCAAGATTTGAGCAGCGCGGCTTGCATTTCGTTGATGCAGGGCTTCCAGTGCCAGGGGATCTTGATGGGAGGCAACAACCGGTTCATGGGATGCGATACCTCAGGTTCTGATGCCTTCTCGACATTCGGTTTTCGAGGAGAAGCACTGTCTGCAATATGCGCCATGGGCGACATGACGATAGCTACGAAAACTGCCAATGAGTCGGCAGCCGCCCGGTTTGTAATATCAGAGTTACGCAGGCATCCTCCGTTTGCAGCTCTTGCAGTTTTCAGGTCAATGCTTTGGGCCTCCTGTTTGGAATGTGTTCGCAATTGAGGCTTCTTTGCTGTCCTATGCCGCTTGGTGGAGACAAGAGGGCTTCTCTAGATTCTAGCTTGAGACTTATCGCATACCGTTAAAAAGGGGTGCATCAATGTCAATGTTGAATGCAGCATGTTCACTACCGAATGCCTCGAACATGGCCACATTGGCTACATCGTGTTCGGGGAGCCTAAGTAAACACCGCTCATAGAGAGTCTCGAGGACCGCTTTGGCAGACTGGTTTCGCGGAACGCCCTCGCACGGGAGACAGGCACTACTGTCTCGGCATCGACCTCGGAACAGCTCGTTGTGGAGATTCTACATCAGATCGACAGTCTGGTAAGCGGAAGGTGCGGGAGCTCTTCAAGCGGTTGCCCGTGCGGCACCGGGAGTTTCAGAAGAATGCCAAGGCCCAGGTGCGAGTACCACGGGAGACGCACAAGCATGCGCTCTTGCGGCGCTTGCACGCGGTGGTTCGCCACCCTGGCCAGGTCGGGGCCACACTCCGCCTCATTCAAGCCTATGCTGTCGCGGAGCCACAGGCTTTTGAACAGTGCGCGACTAAGTCTCGGTGTTTTTTTGAGTTGGGAGATTCGGAGGTTCGGTTCAGCGTGGTCTCCGAGAAATTGCGTGGGCCTGGCAGCGGCCGAACCACGTTGATGTCAACGTCAGGCGGCCGCACGAAGATTTGGTTTTGGGTTAAAGAGCCAATGACCATTGCAGGTACAGCGCGAAACTGGACGCAGGCCTCTGGGAAGCCTTGAGTGTTCCCGCTGTAAGCAAGGGAAAGGGCACTCCTTTTTGGCATCGCACTTGGTCATCGCTTCCGTGCTGTGGCTCGGTAACCCCTCGAAAGTCTGATGTGTGATGGTGTTTAATGGAGAGCGGTGGCAATGCCTGACCTTGCATCTTCAGCAACTGAGGCGAGCTAGGGCAGCGAGGACTGATAGACAGAGCAGTTCGGCACAGAGCTAAAGGAAAACTGAAACGGAGAGAGCTAAAGCCAAGCGGAAAGGCCGCTGCTGCCGTGCTGGGCGATGCAGCGCTGTCGGGAGTGCTCACGATTGCTGCCCCTCGTGCTGCAAGACTTGCCAAGCTTCTCGGAACAGGAATTCGACCCGAAGAAACCTGCCTGGCGGGGCATGATACCCTCGCGTGCCCTCCGGCGCTGAGGCCACTATGGAGGGCTGGGAAGTGGAAGGCACGGCTGGGCTCAGAGGGATCTGGGATCGAGCTGCCGCAGTTTGATGCTCATGACATTATAGAGTCGCTGGGAATGAAGTGGTCAAGCGCGGAAGAGCTGCACTCTGGCACAAGTCATTCCTTCCTGAAGTGAAACGGACACGATCCTAGATTCGGCGCTGCGAAAGGCCTGATTTCTCCGCCCTTCGGCGGCCGGCGAAGCCGGGATGCGCAGCTCTTCTTCGTGAACCGCAGGCCGGTGGATCCCCCGAAGCGCATCGCCAAGCTGATCAATGCGACGCCGGCAGGTTTGGGGGCTGCTTTGGACTGATCGGTATCGGAAACTCGAGTCCTAAGTTGCTTCTTGCGGTTGATGCGTAGACCGCCAGGACACTTACCACCAGTACAACTCCAGAGCGTGGCCTTTGGTGATTCTGGCCTTTACGGCACCTCAAGGTCTCGTGACTTCAAGCACGGTTGGGCACACTTCGCGATCAGAGCCCGAGTGCCCAAGCCCATGACACTAGGGGAGCTTGGACAACCCGAAGCCAAGTGCCAAAGCGCGCTCTGAAATTCGCCACGGCGTCCCGACTCGAGCGAAGCTGGCAGGCATGGTGGATGTCAATGTCACGCCCGACAAGAAGACCGTATTCCTACACCACGAGGTGCGGGTTGTCGAAGATTCGTGTGCCGTACAGGGTCAGGAAACACTGCATTGCTGTTTCGTCGTCGTGCAACGCGAAGGCCAGGAGAGCACTCATGCTCCAACGGTGCCTGCGCGTTCTCAGAAATCTCAATCTTCCCTCAAGGAAGCCTTGCTTGGTGAGCTGCAGAAGTCTCTTACGCAGGCTGGTGTGGTGCTGCCACGTGGGGGTGGTGTGGGTGGTGGGTGTGGATGTTTGCAGAGGTGGTGATGGAGCGGTTGTAGTGGACCTGTTTGTTGAAGTCATGTCGTTGCCGTGCCACCATGGTCACCGGCTGCATACCACCATAGGTGCTGTCTGCCGGGCCCGACACTTCCCAACGCGGCCTCTGCAGCTTTGGCGTCGTGCCAGGGGCCCGATAAAGAGGTTGAAGCCTTGCTTGTGCAGGTCCGCATCCCTTGACTCCGTGCTTCATGATGAGGTTGAAATTATTTACATAGTGATATTTGCCCAGATGCAGGGTGGACCCAAGTCCTTGTATTGGAAGAGCCTCACAATGCAATCTCTGTTTTTGATGCACGTCGTACGCCTAATGGCACCAAGAGCTCCTTGGGCTGCGAGTGCGAGGCCCGTGCTGAAGGATACTTCCATCGCGTTGAAGGCAGAGGAGGCCGCAGCGCAGTGTCTTGTACAGATGTCATGTCAGGTCCACGTGTCCAGGGAGCAATAGAAGGCTTGTCAGGAAATCTCAGTGCAGCTTACATTAGGCTGACATGCTCTTACCTGCTCGGATTAGCTGGAGCCGTTCCGAAAGAAAATTCGCCTCCTGCCCTGGCCGACTCCTTGTAATGCTCAGTTCTCCGCAACCCGACTCCGATCTAAAGCGGTGCAAGGCTCGTATAAACCGTTTCTGAGAGCCCTGGGGTCCTGTTTTAAGGTCACTCTTTGGGGTGACCGCCGTGAGGCCAAAGAGTCGCCACGCAGCCGGGAGCCTACGCATTCTTTGCGATGCCCAGCCGGGCCCGGGCCCTTCTCTCCAGAGCCGAGCTGAGGTACTCTGGATCCACCGCCGGAGCCTTCTGTGCACGCTTCCAGCCTCGAGGTTCGCCCTCCTCGGAAAGCTCACAGCTTGGTCTGGCATGTCCTTCGCTGCCGATCTTGTGAGGAGACGCGTGGGAAGCCGGACTTGGTAGCTCTGCCGCGGCCTGAGCCCGCGGCCCCGGAACTCAGGTGCTTTTTGCCTTGAACATCGGCATGAAGAAGCATGGGGGAAGGTTGCGGGATTGCAATTTCTCGCAGCATGGGGGAACGCCGCAGTGTTTAGTTTGAAACAGAGAACTTGAGCCTAGGCCTTGAATCAGCAATGCCAAAGTCACAGATGCCGTGGCTTTCCACAACATAACACACCTGCATCACTCGAGGCAGAATCCACTCTGCATCCAGATCCCAAGCACTCTGAACTTCCATGCAACATTTCCTGGCCCGAGGCCCTTGCAAGACTTCACAGTGCCGCAAACCTTGACAGCCGAAGTGGACGTGGAGGGCTTGTGCCTTTGCAGCATTGCAAGTCGCTGGCCTCTGTGAAATTTAATTACGGCTTCGCAGTAAGTAGCCCGACTTCAAGAAGCCAAAGCTGATCAGTTCACTGCAAGTGTTAGCCTGTTGCATGCCGCTGCCTTCTTTCACCACCTCAGAACCAGAGACGCAACCAGAGACGCGCCAGCGTCTTTGTACAGCTCCCGGCATGGGGACAGAGGTTCCAACTACCCGGTGCATCATCACAACCACTAGCACATTTCTGTTCGTTTCTGTGTGCGTGTGCGAGGCGCATCATCGAATTCCGGGAGGAAGCTCCTTCCCACGCACAGGTCCTGAGATGTTGCCTCGCGCATGCTACACAGGTGTGTCTGTCTCAAAGGATCTCTTTCTTGTGTGTGGGTGTGGGTGTGTCCCGCCCTGTTTGTACAGTACAGCAGTACTGTGCGATGTTTCTTGGACGGGAATCAGTTTGCTGCATCGGTCAGTCTTGTGACGTCATTCATTGGCCTTCGCTGTTCACTGATGACT
>CAJNJA010017844.1:363-10813 GCA_905231915.1 Symbiodinium necroappetens
GCATGCATGCATGCATGCGTGCGTGTTCGTTGCTACTGCTAACAAAGTACCTCTTGCCCTTTCGGGTCCGGAAGTCAGGGAGCAAGAAGGTGAAGAACAAGCGGAGCGCAACAGCAGACCTCATGGTTGCAAAACCTCCAAACCCAAACCCCTGGACCCAAAACCCCGGAAGCCGCAAACTACTGGACAATGAACCCTAATCCTAAACTGGCCCTACACCGCTAACACCCTGTGCCACTTTTTAGCCCTTCTCTCCAAGCTCCCCTGAGCTTCTTGCGATGAAACTTTGGAGTTTGAGTGACTAGTAATGTAGTTCCTTGGATTGAAAGTACAGACTTACTAGTTGTCCGGGCTGCTAGGAATCTTCATCGTTGCGGATACCTCCAGAGTGAGGGTCGACAGTGTCAAAGCTGCTTGTGTGGGCAGGAGATGCGCCTTGAGATGCAGGTGGTAGAGGCCGGTGGGGTCACAGGTTTCGTAGGATTCTCTTGAGCCTCGTGCGGTTTTCAGGGTTTAGCGTTTAGACTTTAGTTTGGAGCTTTAGGTCTCTTGCGCCTGTTTGCCGACAGCAGGTCCCTTTACCCCATGCCTGTAAACTCGCCAGGCACAGCTGGTTGAAAGGCGTTGAAGTGGCATTAACCTGCAACCCCAAGCCCTCCATCACTTAAAGTAACCCAAGCGTGCCACTCGGCGGGGCTATTTTGCATGCTTGCTACTCATCTCGGAACAGTGAAACAGAGAAGAAGACTCCACGACTGACAGCACAATTTGCATATAGCTCATACCGCAATCTTTCTGCACCTTGCAAGTTTGCGGCGTTCCTCAACTTAGTTGTAAGCTTAACTCTTCAAAGACAAGGCGAACAAGCACACGAAGCCAAACTCCATTTGCAACAAACTCTTTCGCAACCGTAACCCACCCTGCATGGATAAAGAGTGCATGGATAAGGTCAAGCTTCATTCTTCTGGATATGGAGTTTACGGGTTTTGATTGAGAGTCTACGAGTGCAAGAAGTCTCTTCACAGAATTCGACTCTCTAGAGAAGCCCCCCCATAAAGCCCACGACGAGCGAGACTCATGCACTCCTTAATGGGTTTTGTTGGAGTTAGGGGTACTTCGAACACCAATCACACTCTTCAGGGGTCACATTCGGGTCTCCTGCTTAATCTGACACTCCCAATCCCTGTGCAAAAACGGCCTCAGTTACCTTCGCGCACTCCGCTGCGGTCCCTCCGCGTGACGAATGTGCATCCTGGTCCGCATCTTTCGCTGTTTGTCGCTTGCACGGCTTGGGGCCGAAGATATGTAGTTTCGGAACCCGAAAGCAGGCCGAAGCCCTTCAGCATGAACAATGCGCCGTGTACAACCGCGTATGACACCCCTAAAGAGTCCGTCCAAAGCCTTGCGGAACCTTTTTGAAAACTTGAGGAAACACCCTAAAGCCTTACTGATAGCTTATCACTCTTACACGGTAGCTAAGAAGTGCCGCGACAAACCCGAGGCCGGGCTCCATCGGCACCGCCATGCTCGAGGTTTGGGGTTCGGGGTTCAGGTTGTGGAGCCAAGTTTGTTTTCAGATTTTCCAAAAGGTGTTATAGCTTGTTCTTCTGAGGCTCGAAAAGTCTTACTTTGGGAAAGCAGGAGGCTCTTGCTCACGGAAAAAAGAATGGAGGCGCTTGTCGTAACTTCAACTCGTGTCCTTTTACCAGAACCCAGCGGACCCTTGGTCCACACACCCGCAAAAACTTTCGAGCCCTGAACCACTAAACAAGCCCTTAGACCCCCAGAGCCGTTCCGTCAGCTTAGAGCCTGCAAAGAGAACCTTTTGAACTGAAACCCTTGAATCTTCGATCCCCGAGCCACTCACCAGAGCCTTTAAATCAACCTGAAAAACGAAAGGAACCAGAGGACCATAGGGGTCAGAGTAAGGATTGAAGTCCAAGTCTTGTGTCCCAACTACCTCGCCTCCGTCTGCCTAAACCCGAAACCCTAAACCCTCCTTGGATCTCCGTGCGAGGTCACCAGCTTCCCGCGGGCAGAGCTCTGCATGGCGCTGATCAAGGATGCCTCAGGGGCCTCCCGAGGTCTACTTGGTAGCTCTAGGTAACCTATGAGCATTTTTTTGAACATTTCATATGAGACATCGATTTCTTTTGAAGCTGGGGTCAGTAACCAGAAGTCGATAAGGGCCCAAAGAAGAGCACAGAAAGGTAAGGATCTTAGGCTTCAGGGTTCTCTAATCCGGCGAATCCCCTTTATGGGTGTACGGCATCCTCATTTTTTGGCGCCTTAGTGGAGTTTCAGGTTCCGGGTTCTGTTCTGGGAAAAAGAGGAATTCCGTTTAGGGCTCCTTCAGCTTCAGGGTTTCTTGGGGTGTTTCGACACGTCGGGTTTGGGTCGAGAGCTTTGGGTTTCGGATCGTCAGCTTTTCAGGTTGGATCTGAGGATGCGAAGCCGGGCGTGCAATCTAATTCTTTACATGGCTTTGTGGGCTGTTTCGGGGGGGCCCGGTTCACTTAAGAGATCTCCGAAACCCTAACCCAACTTTGCACCCTAAATGCCGACAACCAAAACCCCAAAGCCGTCAAGCTAAGCTGCGCAGCATGATGCTTTTCGGGCGTGGGCGCATGCAAAGCTGCTGGTTGGTCAGTAACGTGTGCTGGGAGTGTTCCGACAATGATGTGGAAGAGATCCTCCCAGCCGCAGCGTGGGATGCCAAAGCATTGCATCCTTTGTACACTCGAGGCGGCAACAAGTCGATTGCAGCATGGGTTGCACGTGCTGATGCCCCCCCGCCGAAGATCATGTATGTGGAGAGTCAAGTTTGCTAATCGCGAAGCGTGAGTGATTTCTGTGTGGCGTCTGCAGCAGCCAGGTTTCGGCTGCTTCTAGAAGCCGTTTGCTCTGGGATCTCCAACACGAACCAGAAAAATCCAAAATCCCCAAAGCCCCAAAGCCCCAAGCCCACCAGAATCCTAAGTCCAAACCGGCAGTCCCTGAGCACTTAAAAGAAAGTGATTTCAAGGGTCTAAGCTTATGGCCCAGGTATCCCAACAGCAGCTTTTTCTCCGAGAGTCACCCTTTTGGGTCTAGGGTTTCAGGTTTCGGGGTATTTTTAAAGTGTAGGGGTCCCCTAGATGTGGCTTTCCAGGCTGCCCAACCCCCAAAAACCCAATATCCCAATGACCCAATCCCTCAACGAAGCACCCAAGACTCCCAACGGGCCTCAGTAGGCAGAACAGGGTTTTGTCGTATAGTAGAATTGTACGGGGAGTTGAAGGGACGCTGTTTCTGCTTGACCATTCAGGTTGTGAGGTTGTAGATTTCGAGCATAGAGCTGTAACCGACGACTAGGGCCTGCAGGCTGATAAGTGCTCCTCTGTTGTGTTTATCCCTAAGTTGCTATCCTCCAGCATGCTGCCGAAGGCTCCTCAGAAGAATCAGGCTTCCTTCGACGTTCGTGCGATAAGGCCCCTTTGATAATTTGAAGGTGTTGTATGGCCGGAAGATGTCTAGGCCTTAACACCGCACACTGAACCAGTACTACCGCCTGCAAGTCGAGAGGAGTCAGGAGATGAGGCAGCACCCAAGCTGAGCTGGGACGACAGCGAGGATTGGAGACAAGTTGGACATCGTACGTTTGATGACGGGAAACCCATCATAGTCATGCAGCAGCTCCTCCTCCTCCTCCTCCTGTTGCCCCTGCTCCTGTTGCTGCTCCTGCTCCTGCTCCGGCTCCTGCTCCTCCTCCTGCCTCCTCCTGCCTCCTCCTCCTCCTCCTCCTCCTGCTCCTGCTCCTGCTCCTGCTCCTGCCTCCTCCTGCTTCCGCTCCTCGTGCTGCTGCTGCCGCTACCCCTCGCGGCCCACAGCAGCGGTGTGAAGTTCAGGTTTCTGGGCTGAGGGTCTTCGGCCAGGGGCCAGGGAGATTTGTATGAGTGGCCTCTCTACTGGCACCTTCTGCTGCCACATGTCATCCGGCTGCATTGCACCATCTCTTTGTCTAGAGTCTAGAGAATGTCTTACAAGAGATGCTGGATACATGGAGAAGCCCCAAGCCCAGATCCGTTCATGCAAGCAACAAGGCCCCCTCTGGCCCTTCCGAGAGGAGACAGCTCCTGATCCGAAATTGGCCTAAACTCAGAAGTCACGCGAAACCCCGATCAACACACAAACAGATGCAAACCCCCCAAGCTCTGCTCCCTGCGGGCGCTACCAGGAATTCTCGATGCTCAGCCCCGACAGCGGAAGTCGCAGGCTGAGTGTTCTTGGCTTTCAGGCTGTGGATTCGGAGTTGCGATGGTCGACAGGGCTGTGCTGGACTTCGTGATTCCCATTGTATGTGGACGTTTAGATGCCTCCGAGACTATGTTGTTCCATATTCGTCCGACATGTTTCCGAAATTGGCCTCCGCCCGCGCTTTCTGTCCCCAACTCGCCTGCCGAGCTTGGCAGATCAGTTCAGTCCCCGTCTGATCTGTTGAGAGCCATCTTTCCAAACCAGCAAAATTGCAGGGCGATGTTCATGCTGACACAGACAAACGGAAAGCACCATCATCATCATCATCATCATCATCGTAACCTTTGGTTATCATCCTCATCACTCTCACCCAAGCCTCAGACCATGAACCCTAAACAGCTCCACGGTCGCCGAACTTCGCGGCCTCCAAGGTCGCAGTGCGAGCGTTTCAAGCGCGTTGCGAGTGCCTGCCCGGTGCTTGATGCTTTCGGTTGGGGGGGTTTCGGTTTTCAATTCAGGGTCTTTATCACCTTCTTATCTTCCCGGGCCATGAGACTTTTTTTTTGGGTGTCGTTGGTCTTTCTGACTTTCGGCGTTTCTGTTTGGGTGGTGGCTCCTGGTTGGTGCTTTAAGCCTTTCGCCTTCGGGTGAAGGGGCCGAGACGGCGCTGTCGTACGGTAAGATCCCGTCGCATGGCCGGACTTCCGCATGAACTGCGAACTGATAATGATGATGATGATCATGATGCTGATGGTAGTCTGATAGTTCTGACTATGACTATGCTTAAACGTGTGCTAATTACAATTGGAATTGGCATGATGTGCTTGCAGAGGTCGCAGCAAGCATGTCATCTCGCCGCATTTTTCACTTCCGAGAGGATAGAGGACGAGGGTTTATGGTCTTCTTCAGAGTATTGGAATTTAAGGAATTTCGGGTCGTCCTTAGGGTCACGAGTTGCACTACTATAGGTTACTAAAGGGGCTTCGCTGAGGAGCTGAGGTCCACTGTTGCTGATGGCAGGCTCTTCGACCTTGTCGGTGTGCAGCTGTTTGCCATCTCTTGCTTCTCTAGGTTCCCGAGTAGTACCCTTTTGCACTTGTTCTTATCAAGACCAATAGTACGAAAAGGCTTCCCTTATGATTAAGGGGCTACTGGACCTTAGCGACAAAAAGATCACAACCCTATCAACTCTACATGTCAAGGTCGCAGATCTGCTCTGAGGCCCACTAAACCCTGTCAGCGTTGAGCTCCATCCAAACCCAAATGCCAGCCCTAAAGCCTAAAACCCCAACCCTAAACTCGGCAAGACGGAAAAGAGGCTTTTATAAAAAAGAGAAAGCCCCAAACCCCGGGCCTAAAAAAACCCTGAAAGCCCCAAGGTGTCCCAGCTGCTCTCTGCCTGCGCCGTGGGCCCTGTCCCCAGAGACGGGAGGGTGCCCCTGGGGGTTTGTAGGCTAGTTCTGGTTTAAAGAGGGCTTTAGGGTGTGTGTGTGTGTGTGCGTTTTTTCTGATGGTCTTTTCAGGTGGACTCTAGGCTCTGGGCGGAAATGCGAGTTTCAGGCCCTGCCGCTCAGGGGTGCCCAAGCCCAAATTCCTCCCTCTAGGGCCTGTGCCTTTGTGTAATATGTAGGGGCCTTAATAATTAGACTGGGGTTTTGGGTAAATGATACTATAACAACAATACGGAACCCCCAAAACCCTGCTCTAATTATTCAGGCCCTTGCATCACCCGAATCAAGGAACCTTGAAGGAGTGAGCACCGGATCTGCATGGAGACTGAGGTGCGACGCTGGAGTGGGAAGCCGGCATCTGAAGATGCGAAGGGAGATTCAGGCTTCCATCAAGTGAGGGATTCCCAATACGAATCAGGATCTTCCTCCTCCCTTGTTCCTTTAAGGGTTTGGAGGGTTTGAATTTGTGGGTCTCGAGTCTGTGGTCCAGGCTGTGCCTCGGCGTAGAAGAATAGGAGCGCGACGAAGCGCGGGTGGGACTCGACCTTTCTTGCCGTAACCTCAACCCCCAGCCCCAAAGCCCTCGACGCCGAAACCCCAAGCACTAATGATGACAATGACACCAGGACCCCGCACAAGCCCAAAGAGGACCCCCAGACCCTGAAACTACAGAGCCTGGAACCACAGGAATTTGGGGCCCAAGCCCAAGGCTGATGGGGCCCGGACCATCGTGGTCTCTGGCAGACTGCTGCGTGCCGGGAAGGCGGTTGAGGCTGGGGTTCGTGTGTTTTTTTCTTTCAGGGGGGGGGGGGGCTTCAAGGAGTTTCCTGGGGAAGGATCCTTCGATTTTGTAGGGTCTGAAGGTTCTAAGGTAAGGTTTCGGGAACTTCGAATTTCGGCACACTCATCGGATTTGGGACTCATGGGTTTCAGTCCGGAACTTGACAGGTGGGGTAGGGCTTCAAGGTTTTTGAACTTCCAGAGGCTTTCAGGGGTTGAGGCTTTAGGCCTTCCAGCTCGAACGGTTTGCGGCAAGGGCTCGTCGGTTCAAGTGTGCGCAAAGATGTTCTTGGTTGGGCAGTTGGGGTTTGGGGCTTGGCGTTTCGAAATGTGCCCCACTATTTGCCGTGATTCCCAACTCCCAAAGCAGCGTGAACTCTGCACTCTGAAAGTCTTGTAGGGGCCGTTGAATTTCGCAACGACAAAGAAAAGACAGGAGCGCCAAACCAGACTCTGCTACTGCGGAATGATGGAGTCCTTTGGGAAACTCGATTCTAGCTTATCGTATTCCACTTACTGTCTTATCCTTGGGCGCGTGACTCTCTGCGCAGTTTGTTCCCGGCTCGTTGGAAGCTGTGCCCACGCCTGGCGCCGCACGCCCGCTGCTGGGCCGCATACCTTAAGTGCACCAGCTTGCACTGACATCTCTCTTCGAGCTTCTACGACCCTATCAAGCCTCCTGGCTGGAGAGCCCCAGAGCTCTCAGGAAGCTTCTTAAGCTCCAGAGAGACAAATTGAAGAGCCCTAAAGACCGATACTCGGGCAGCCCGTTGGCCTCAAGTCAGGAGCTAAGGAAGCAGATCAGCCAGGACAAAAAGCCCTGAAAAGCCACATTGCGTGTGTCTTACAATGCATCCGGCAGAGCGCCTCCGAATCCCCTCTAGCCGCGAAAGCCTCACCGAATGTTTGAGAGTGCTAGAGTCGTCTGAATGATTGAAGATTCGTGACTAGTAAAGATCCCCTTGCAGTGAGCGAAGCCCTAGGCAATGAAACCTTAGTCTTAACGGCTAAGTACCAAACCCAAACCTGAACAGAAACCCCAGCCCAACCCACCTCACAGAGGAAAACGCTTGGAAATCCTGTCAAACCCTTGTATAACCTTCATAAATCCCAAACCCTGAAACCCGGACGCGGTTTGAATCCTTAGTTTCCGATCCTGCACAGGATGGGACGCTTCAGCTGAAGATGCCCCAAAACGAGGGGTCATGCCCTACGCAGACACAAGTATGGTTTCTCAATGTTCTTCAGGAGTGTCCTGGGAGATGCTATCCTAAGCATCACCTATTCGGTCTTTTACACGCCTTTGAAGCACGCGTCGGAATCGAAAAAGCTACGACCGAAGCCTTGAAGAAGCCTAAACCCTTACATCCCAAATCTCTAGAATCCCTCAAACCTCAAAACCTGAAGGCCCATAACCCCATGCCCCGAATGTAACGCTGGAACTGCGAATGTCCTTCCAAGGCCCTGGCAGCCGAAGTCTTCACCGGCCTGGGTCTTTCATTCATTTGGGGGCTTTGGAGTTTAGGGCAGTTTAGCGGGGCTTAGGTTTGGGGATGTGCGAGCTTCAGGCTTCAGGGTTCTATGGCTGCTGGGCAGAGCAGTGAGGATCTCTCAAAGCCGAACCTTAGACGCTGAAGCCACGAAACCCAGCAAAAGCCAACGTTTCTTAAGCTGTGAAGCCGCTGGAAGAGGTGGAACATCCCATACTCTTAAACCTTTCCTAAACCTTTCCTTAAACCTTAACAGCGACTTAGACTTTGCACACCCCAAACCCCGCATCTTGGCGTTGCTCCTCGCTTTGATGCTCCACAGACAACCCAAGCCACTAAACCCAGGCCGGCTCGGGGGCCACGGCCGCCAGCGCTCTGAAGGATATCCGCCTCCATTTCGATGGGTTTTTGGGCTTTTGAGGCTTTTTCGGGAGAACCCCAAATGCAAACGAACATGATAAAGATCTCTCGCATCTAGGGGTTTCCAGAATCCTCTTACAATGGCTCTTGTACCCCAAAATCGAGAGGCCGGGGGGGGGGGGAGCCGCAGGGATCTTCAAGACAATACCTGCGTTGGAATGCCTTGTGACCCCCCTTGTTCGGAAGTTCTGTGGAAATTGGTTGTGATGCTGGTAGGGGGTTGGGTGCTTTGATGGCAACGGGTGTAACAATGCGCCACTGGTTTCAAACGCAGTGATTCTTGAGAGAAGTCGCAGTGTCTGGCATGCGTGTCAGTGCCTCCTCCAAGCTCGCTCGCGTTTGGTGCGTGAGCAGGCATGAGGCCAATCGCCAGGCATGCCATCCGTTCGCAAAGTTGAGGAAGGGAATTGCTACCGAGAAAGAAGAGCTCCAGTGGCAGTGCCACCTCTCCAGCTTGTGCCACTGCGAAGAGCGCGAAACATCTCAGCCAAGGGAGATATAATCACTGTTAGCTGCCGGACGCATGAAGTTGCCAGAATCACCTTTGCTGCAGAAAAGGTTGCACCATGGCCGTCCAACTTGCGGAAACAGACATGTAACTGGTGTGGTCTAGGACCCCTGAGTTGCCCAGGTATGTCAAGGACATCAGTGCTCGCACTCAGTTTTTTTCGAGGCAAGACATCCGTTCCCGCAGAGGATCCCAACGATGCTACGTTCACCGACCTCTTCGCAGAGGCCGAGCCCGGAGGCGAGGAAGCCGCTCCAACAGAAGGAGAACCTGACGCGGAAATGGACCCAAGTTAGATGATTTGGAGCAAGATGAAAACGTGGAACGAGGAAATGTCGAGGGTCAGACCGCTGAGGAACGGCTGCGTAGAGCCTGGAGCCTGGATTCTGATGATTCTGCCCGCATAAACCCCGGCTTCCTGAAGGCAACGGCTTCGTCACTATGGCAGTACCAAAATCGGTGCAACATCATGCTTGCTGTTTCTGCTGCTACGTAACACTGCTGCTGCAGTTGCTAGTGCTGCTCTGCTCTACTGCTGCTATTGCTGGCTGCTGCTGCCACTCCTGCTGCTGCTACTGCGACTGCTGCTGCTGCTGCTGCTGCTGCTCATGCTGCTGCTGCTGCTCTTGCGAATTACTCCCTCTGCTGTTGCTGCTATTCTGATTCTATCAAGGTCATGACTGCATTTGTAAGCATCCTTACTGCTATTCTCGCTGCGATCAGGGCTATAAGAATCCCAACACGGTATGGTGCCGAAGCGGATCCAACAGGCGCACCCAGTAATGTCGCGTTGATGAATCACACTTCCGCCGCATTGTCGTGTCAGTGTGCACTTAAGTCATCGTGTTTTGGATAGAAAATGTGCTCCTGGCACAGTGCCGCACTCACATCGCTGCGGCCGGTCACAACACGGCCGCCGTCTAACGGCCCACGTCTGCTCTCGAAACCCCGTTCTTAGGATTTTGCGATTTCGAAGTTGTTCTCGCGCCACAGTACGGTGCGTCCTGTGCACGCCCGAGATCCCTCTAAAAATAGAGTGGACCTTTTCTTGCGACACGTGTTTGCGCTTCCAAGCATCGTGCTTCCGCCAAGTATGTAGGTCTACACTGGAAAAATGTGTTTCAAAACGATTGTTATTGTTGTTGCTGTTATGGATGTTGGTACTCAGTAGTTTTTGCCATATGAGGACAACAGTCAGCCCGCTAGCTCATCGGCGTACCGTAGGCGTAGCCTAGACCCCAACCCCGAATCCCAAACCCGAAAACCCTGAACCGAAAAGCCACAATCTCTAAATCCTGAATCCCAGGACCCGGATGCTGATGCCAAGGAGTCAGCCGAGGCCCAGCGAACCACCAGTGCTGCATCTACCATTGCTACAAGACTGTTGCTTCCACTGCCACTATTGCTGCTAATGCTATTGCTGCATTTATGTTACCACTGCCACTGCCACTACTACTACTACTACTACCACTACTACTACTACTACTACTACTACTACCACTACTACTACTACTACTTCTTCTTCTTCTTGGGGTCGTAAGGGGAACTTCAAGTTGAGACCCCTG
>CAJNJA010017845.1:0-10813 GCA_905231915.1 Symbiodinium necroappetens
TCGACTGCGTCAGAACAGAGCATCCATGCCCGGAACCTAATGACGTCCAAGGTCTCCTGCGTTCTCAGAACAGAGCATCCATGCCCGGAACCTAATGACGTTCATGGTCTAATGCGCTTTGAGAACAGAGCATGCATGCCCGGAAAGCGTTGTTGTTGATGATAGGAATACCACTAGTATCTAGTAGTAGCAATGCCAGCACTTCTCATCACAATCACAATAACAAAAGTCATTTTTTCCGAATTAAGCCTGATAATTTAAATCATTGTTCTAAACACTTAAAACGTCTTCCAAAGGCTGAACCAGAAGCCCTAAACCCTATCTCAGCCGTCAGCCCCTGGCCCATTTCATCCTGTATACTATATGGGACTCGGGTCGGGTATTCTCTAAATTCGGGTCCAGCTCTAGGTCCCCAAAATAGTACGGCACCCTTTCAAAAAGGACCGTAAATGGGACCCTGGTTTAGAGAACTGCCCATATAGTATACCTACGGACCCTAAACCCTAAACCCTAAACCGTAACCCTAAACCCTAAACCCTAAACCCTAACGTGCCGCAAATGCGATCCGGGCTGCATTTCGGGCTGCTTCAGCCAAGCTGTGCTGCAGAGATGCAGGCTGCAAGACCTGCTACGAGATAAGCCCTTTTTTGCCCTAAACCATAATTACATCCTAAACCATAATTACATCCTAAACCATTATTACATCTTATTAATGACATCCTAGACCCTGAACCATGGTTAACAAAAAGGCGTAAATCCCTTACAGGACCCTTGCGGGAACTCTAAAGGGAACCCTTGAAGGAGTCCTAGACCCTAAACTGCCCGTGATTTCAGCTGCGAGTGTCTTCTCTTTATGAAGGGTGTTTTCCCTCCTACTTGTCTTATGAAGGGTGTAGGGATAGGGGTTTGGGGGTTGAGGGGTCCAAAATCTTCGGAAAACGTAAGTAAAGGTTAGTCTTTGGGAAGATACATGGGTTAAGGTATCCCGAAAAGTTCCAAGGTTACCGACTCTTCTACTACTACTACTACTACTACTACTGCGTCATTCTTCACACGATTCAAATGTCATTGTGAAGCTGCTGGATGGACCATCGTTGCTCAGATGCCTCTCGCCCTGTCCCAGTCGTGGAAAGCGAAACTCGAAAACTCTTAGGTTTGTTGCAGCTGGACTTTTAGTGTCAGCCTTTGATCACCTAAACCCCAAACCTAAACCCAATCCCATAACTATCAACACCCAGACCGGGACCCTGAAAGCCCTATACAGGCTATACACATCAAAGACAGAGAACAGGTTAACAGGACCCTCATACACACACCAAAACAAGCATCCTTAAAGAGAAACCCTTTAATGAAGCCTTGAAAAATATCTCCAGGCTTTGGGAACTGAGAGGCTCAGGGACTGTAAACCTTGAAGCCGTATTAGGGTTTAGGGCTTAGACCTACTAATTATAGGCTTTAGTGAAGTTTAGGGTTTGGGGTGTCGGGAATAATTAGGTACTTGGGTTCAGGAAAATAGACATGCAGGTTGGGGAGCAAAATGGAGCAAGAGACCGTTAGGTACTTGAATCCTCCGGCTATGTTTTAGTTGCCTCTCACTACCGGGGTTGAGGGTTCAAGTGTTTTCGTCTGGTGTTTACCTGTGATCCCAAACCCTGCAAAATAGAAGGTTATGACCCCTTCATTAGAGGGTAGAACCCTTAAAACGGTGGGTTTTGGATCCCCAGGTAGGGTTTATGACCTGGTTCTCTTCTTTGTTTGGGCTTGGGATTACCGGACGAAGGAGCTTCAGGGATTCTTCTGGCGCCTTGGTACCTGTGAACTCTGTGGCGACTTGCCGCGGGATGTCGTAGACCTTGGCTCCATCCCCAAGTCAGCGCAAGCTCGGAAATTCCGTCTCGACTCCTGAAAATGACACGTTGAAAACAAAAAAACTAAACAGTGGCGATGGCTTGGCTGATCGGGTGCGGAGTGAGCGTTTGACGAGTCCTTGCCTGCCTAGAGTGTATGACCAGCAGTCTGGTTACCATCGCTCCTTTCCTTCATGCTCTTCCTCTTCGTGTCAGCGCTTCTTCCTGGTGCAGCATGCATGCTTATTCTCATCTCCACTACATGTGTTACGGCTCCCTCAACCCTAAACCGTAGGCCCCCAGAGTTTCCGGAAGCCTACCACGCCGAAACCAAAGACCTGTAACCCGTGGTGATATCTCTGCCGCGGGGGGGAGATGGTGGGAGTGTCGCCTCAGGGCAGGGTCACCGCACCCTAAACAGTACCAAACCCCGTAAAATCCCTTATTCAACAGTCTACGGCAAGAGCTCCGAAAATAGATGCAGCAGGCTCTCATTTGATCCGTCGCATTACACCCCACAGGCCCCCTTCACCTCTCAGACAGACAGCCTCAAACAAAAATCTAGTAAGCCCCTTCCATGTTTCTAGAAACGATGAAAAAACCCGGCGGCACAGTCGACACTACACCAAGTTTTCCTACATGCTGAGACACACATGCGCTCAGCCTAGCGGCCCAACGTCCTACGCATACTCTGGACATCCTCAAACACCCTCCAGAGAGGAGCCATCGTCAAGCCCTAACCCTACTGCCTTCTTGACATCATCAGGCACACCCAAAAGATATACAACATATATATATATATATAAACAAAAATTTAAATATATATATATATATATGTATGTATGTATGTATGTATGTATGTATGTATGTATGTATGTGTATACCAAGATATCTGCAGGATTCCGATTGTGACAACCCTAAGTCCAGATGTACGACAGTATGCAAAGCCAAACGTCACCCGACAGGGTTGTCCCGTTCAGCACAACCACAATGACGAAGTTCTAAAGCATCCCTCAAAGAAGGCACCTTGACCGATGCGTTTTTGGGGGACCACTGCCTAAAAACCACGAGCCCGTCACGCAGCAAAAGCCAAGGGACCGGGTAAAGGCCTATGGGCGCCTTGCCGATGCTGCGTTGGATGCTGAGCCTGACCTTTTATTAAAGGAAACTACAGGTGGGGAGTCTAGGGTATATAGTGCTTCTATAAGGCTCCTATAAGGTATATAGACCTTCTATAAGGCTCCTATAGGGAAAAAAAGACCTTCTATAAGGCTCCTATAACGGTAACTACCCACCTGAAAATGTCCTAGATTTTAGGTTTAGACAAGTCATGTCGCGGCCTTACGAATTGGAATAGGGTGAATAGGGTTTTGGGGCACAGTGCAACACAGTTTATCGGGACTGACTAAGTGGCTGTAAAGCAACAAATTCCAACTGCCGAGGCTTCCATGAACCTCTTAAACGCTTCTTCAGCTGGGCTACGCATAAACACGGAACAGTTTTGGCTTCGATTGGCGAACGGGGTGAGAATTGCAACCGTTGTTCGGAGCCCCTTTAACCCTAAAAGACCCCACAACCTCAGAACCGCAACCCAAAAAAAACCTGCACCGCAGCTGGTAAAACTCTAACCCGCCAGAACAAACCCTAAACTACACTCCAAACTCTACAACCCTAACCCACACCACCCTACACCCCATACGCACCCCAAAAACCTAAACCCTTTTCACTGAAGCCCTAAACCCCAAACACACACCAAAAACACACTTAAAAAACTAAAAAAGCCCACCAAAACCCCAAAGGCCCCAAAACCCCCCTCAAAACCCAAGAAGCGGCCTCTGCTTCCTCGATCTCGCGTCGCTCCGCCGCCGCGCGCGCAGCGCTGCCCAGGGCGCCGCGGCCGAAGCGAAGCCGCGGGCCCCGGGGGGACTCCTCGGGGCTCTTAAGGCATATGGGTAGTTCTCTAAATTCGGACCCAATACCCCTTAATTTTAGGGTTTAAGGTTTAGGGTTTGGGTTAGGGTTTAGGGTTTAGGGTTCCCAGAGAACCCAATACCCCTTCATTAAGGAATATACCTTAAATCATAATTTTTTTAGGCCCCTATAACTTAAGGCATATATTCCATAATTAAGGGGTATTGGGTTCTCTGGGTTAAAGGGTCTCGGCACAGCCGGGCGAGGATTCGAGTCCGACCTTTCGGGATTTAGGGTTTAAGGGCTCCCTCAAAGGGTTTAGGGCCTAAACCCTAAACCCTAAACCGTTGGGTTTCTTTAAGGGTTCAGGGCCTACCGTTCCAGGGCCCTCATCCGAAGGCCGAAACCCTAACCCCGAACCCTTGTAAACCCTATTTCAAGGCAGTTTCAAGGCAGCCCTAAACCCCATAAATCCTGAACCCCCGAAACCCTATAAACCCTAAGCCCTGAGACCCTAAACCCTATAAGCCCTATAAACCCTAAACCCTAAAACCCTGTAAACCCAATAAGCCCTATAAACCCTAAACCCCTATAAACCCCTGAAGGCCTAAAACCCTAAACTCTGCAAACCCCTAAAACCCGAAAAAAAACCCTAAAACCCTGTAAACCCTAAACCCTAAAACCCCCTAAAACCCTAAACCCTATAAACCCTAACCCCTAAAACCCTGCAAACCCTAAAACACTAAAACTCCCTAAAACCCTAAACCCTATAAACCCTAACCCCTAAAACCCTGTAAACCCTAAAACCCTAAAACCCCCTAAAGCCCTAAACCCTATAAACCCTAAAACCCTAAAACCCTGAAGCCCTAAAACCCTAAAACCCCCTAAAACCCTAAAACCCTACAAACCCGTAAAACCCTGAAGCCCTAAAACCCTAAACCCTGCAAACCCCTAAAACCCGAAAAAAAACCCTAAAACCCTGAAACCCTAAAACCCCCTAAAACCCTAAACCCTATAAACCCTAACCCCTAAAACCCTGTAAACCCTAAAACCCTGAAACCCTAAAACCCTAAAACCCCTAAAACCCGAAAAAAAACCTTAAAACCCTGTAAACCCTCAAACCCTAAAAGGGGGTCCTCGGAAGGCCTCCTGGGAGGCACCAGGCTTGAGACCAGGGATGAGCGGCGCTGCTGCGCCTGCGTGGAACAACCACAAAGTGGACGTCGATGATTAAGGTAGGGTTTAGGGTTTAGGGTTTAGGGTGTAGGGTTTAGGGTGTAGGGTTTAGGGTTTAGGGTTTAGGGTGTAGGGTTTAGGGTTTAGGGTGTAGGTTTAGGGTTTAGGACTTCGATGATTAGAGTAGGGTTCGTACGGGTTCGTGTAGGGTTTAGGGTTCGTGTGGGCTCGTTAGGGTTTAGGGTTCGTAAGGGTTCGTTTAGGGTTTAGGGTTTTAGGACTTCGATAGTTGGAGAAAGAGTTCGTTTGAAAGGTTTCTGAAAGGAGTTACTATCAGGGTTCCTACAAGGGTTACGATGAGCGACGACAAGGGTTCAATGTAGGGTGTTAAAACATCTTAAGCCAGAAAAGGTTTACGGTTTTAGTGGATCTTAGGGGAAACTTTGAAGGTTTAGCGTTTAGGGCTTTAGGGTTTAGGGTTCCTTTATGGGAGAGATCTGGGCCTGAATGTCAGAATTGCTGTTGGGGCTTCTTTGCAATTTCAGGAATTTCAGGTGGTTGCGGTGTTTAAAACATTTTAGGGCTTTTGAGGTTTCCAGGTTTCTTAGGGTTTAGGGTTCAGGGTTTCGGGTTTAGGGTTTAGGGTTAAGATTCTTGGGGGGCGGGGTCAGGGTTTAGGGCAGGGCTCTGGTTTACGACTCTCAGAAAAGGATTTGCGACGATTCGCCACGACTGGTCTGGAGGAGATAGACCTTCTCGTTGAATCAAGACCAGGAGCCCAGCCTAAACCCTAAACCCCAAACCCTAAACCAAACAGTCATTTACAGGTTTCGTAGCTTCTGCCAGAAGTCGGCTCCTCCGTTGCACGGGCGGGGGGATGGCCTGAGCCTTTCTCGTGCAGATGTTGCTGTGAGGGCTCGCACAAGTCGTGAAGGCGAGTCGGCTGAGAGAAGGAAGCCCTAAGCCCTAAACCCTGAACCCTAAACTCAAAAACCCTATAAAACCTAAACCCCTAAACCCCAAACCCTCTCTCTCTCACACGGACTCGAATCGATCATGCCGCGAATAAGCAAGTCAAACCCTAAAACCCTGAAACCCTAAACCCTAACACTGAGAGTGCCTGGGTAAGCAGGTCAGCGGCACTGGAGAAGCTTCGCAACAGCACCTGGCACTGCAGCATGTTCGCACCAGGGGTTTTTCGGTTTAGAGTTTAGAGTTTAGGGTTTAGGTCGTCGATAGCTGCCGGAGCTTCACGGCAACTCGATCTTTACAGGGCAAACTATCCACCGCACTCTTGTCCACCAGCTGTTCCTCTATATCTGTTCGTCTGCCCACTCTGTCGTATAGTCCACCAACCTACCTGCCTTATCCACTTACGCATGCTGGTAGCTCTGCAAGCAGGTATGCCGGCCTGAGAAGCAGCCACACAAGTTGACACACATTAACAACGCCACATGGGCGTTCGGTGTGAGAATGGAGGTTCAGAGAAACACATCAAAGGGTGAAGTGCGCAGGTATGAGACGACTTGGACACAGATAGAGCCTGCACGAAATCCAGTAATAAACAAGTCGCACATGCCTTACAAATAGAGGTAGTCGTCGTCGTCGTTGTCGTAGTAGTAGTCGTCGCCGTCCCTCAAAACCCCAAA
The DNA here is from genome assembly GCA_905231915.1 of Symbiodinium necroappetens. NCBI lineage: Eukaryota > Dinophyceae > Suessiales > Symbiodiniaceae > Symbiodinium > Symbiodinium necroappetens. The sequence continues at coordinate 6,584 of CAJNJA010017845.1, forward strand.
CTTGGCACATCCGCCCTAAACCCTAAACCCCTAAACCGCCGCCAAGGCACCCTACCATTCTTAGCGCGAGTCCTTGGAAGAGCCATGGCCATGGCTTCTGCACGCAGGCACAGCCTGTGCTACACAGCTCGCATTGGCAACTGGGACGAAGTTTTGGGGTGTACTTTGCCAGGGGCTGAGGGGCTGGAAGTTCAGAAGATCAGAAAACCTACCGAAGTTTGCTCCCTAAACATTCTGAACTTTTTCTCATGCCTACACTCCGAGCCCTTGGCTGAGCTGAGCAGGGGGAAAGCTCGTGGCCTGACTGCAAATGGACGACAGGCTCTCGGGAATTGGAATTGTGCTATTGGGTACTTCTCTAGACTAGGGCCCCTTCTAGGGTCGTTGTCATAAGGGTGCCGCCTTGTTTTGGGTTCCTGAAAAGGGACCCTGATTGAGGGAAGTACCCATTTACGGGTTATCGAGCTTCGGGATCATATCTCAGGGCTTAGGATTTCGGATTTAGGGTTTAGGGTTTGGGGTTTAGGGTTTGGGGTCTAGGGTTTAGGGTTTGGGGTTTAGGCCCTAAGACTGTAAAACTCGAAACCCTGAACCCTGGAGCCCCAAATCAGGCACCAGAAGATAAGTTTGGGTTATACTCTCTGCTTCTGCGTAGGGAATGGGGGAATGGATCCCTACGATAGCCCCTTAAGATTCTTTATAGAACCCATTCCCACATTCCCTACTAAGAGGGAGCTTAGGGGGCTTAAGGGTTTCGGGCTTGAGAGCTCGGGGTTATCGAGTCAGAGAAAAGGCCAGCCGGAAGCTCCATGCCTGTCTTAAAGGAAACTACAGGTGGGGAAGTTTAGGGTATATAAGGCTTCTATAAGGCTTCTAGAAGGTATATAGACCTTCTAGAAGGCTCCTATAGCGGTAACTACCCACCTGAAAATGTCCTAGACTGTCGACCTTGCGCGTGGGAGAAGCTAATAAACATGACCGCACGTAGAGACAGAACGATTCTAGTGAGTAACATAACCAAAGCCAATCGTTGTAGTAGTGTCAGCAATACTGGTGCAACATGGGGATGGAGGCACGACGAGTATGGCGGCCTTAAGAATTAGAACAGGATTCCGGGGTATGTTATAGTACTGTTAGAATAAGGAACAAGGAATTGCATTGCTAAGTACTCTGAACATTCTACAATAGCCATGGCGATAGCAATCGTAACTGCATACTGCTCATGCTGACAAACAGGACAACTACTGAGATGAATCTTTTAGGGTATGGGGTTCAGTATTCGAGTTTAGGGTTTAAGGGCCTAGGGTTTGAGCTTTACGATAAGGTTCAGCTTTCTTAGTAGCGATTCTTTTCCACTCAGCAGAAATCTCTGGCCTTGTGAGGAACGTTTGCGGGGTAGGCGAGGGTTCAGGGTGTGGAGTTCTGGGTTAGGGTTTCAGAAACGTATGATTAAATGGCGGTATGCAAGTAGTTGCAACATCAATAGCAACAGTAAGAGGTCTTGTTGATACCTGCAAGCCCACGTCTGTGCTGAATCGAGGGCCCCTGGGAGCTTAGTTTTGCCTACACCCGAAAACCTAAACCCTCCAGCCTGAACTCTTTTTTATGCATCTGGACTTGCGCAATCGCCAGAGACTGCCAACCCTAAACGGTTAAACCCTCAACCCTAAACCTTAAGCGAGACTCTGAGGCCACTTTGGCTTCACGGGTGATTTGCAAGATCTGGCCATGCCATGAAGGGGCTCTCGCCTAAGGCTCAGGAGCTTTGTAATCTCCACTCTTGCCACCCGACTTGCTCAGAAGCCGGAGGTTCGTGATCACGATGCCTTCCCGGCAGAGGGCTAGTCTACGACAGGTCTTGCCGAGACAAGAAATCAAAAGCAACGCTATGGAGTCTTTATAGGATTTCATCCGACCCGTATACAAGCCCCGTACAACTCGTATAGAACATACGTAGAAAGCTAAGGACGTTCTGCTGAAACCATTAGGAACATGATCCCCGGAAAGTCCCGTTACAGCACAATAGTCAATAGTCTCTCCCAAAACTCTATTCTAGTAAAGTGTTGAACGCCGCAACTAAGCCCAGCGATCCTTCTAGTAACCCGTTAATGAAGGGAACCATCGACGAAGCTCACAGAGTCCCATACGCCCTGCTTTTGCACCAGGACTTCTGCAATCGACTGTCTGGGCACAGTCCCATAACCCTAAACCCCTAAAAACCCTAGAGGGAGAGGGAGAGGAAGAGGGGAGGGAGAAGGCGAGGGCGAGGGAGAGGGAAAGGGAGAGTAAAATTCGTGTAATTCTACCCCTTGCCTTTGCTGATGGGCTTGCACATGTCGTAGATGCAGAGCGCAGCAGCAGATGCTGCGGCCATGCTCTCCATCTCCACCTCTCTGCAAGACTTATAGGGTTTTTGGCTTCAGGGGTTCAGGACCCTTTAGGATTCAAGGTAGAGGGGGTAATAAGAAAGCCTTAGGAAGATCTGATATTTTTTGTAGGAGAACCCTCAAAATCCCAAATCCTAAACCCCTAAACCCCAAACCCTAAACCCTTATGCTTGAACTTCAAGGGTCTCTTCTCAGAGACCTTCCTTTCTACCCTTTGGAGTTCATGGCATCGGCTTGGGAAGCTGAGCTTTAAAGGTTCGCCAGCGCTAAAGAGTAGTTTACTAGTAGTAGCGGTTTAGGGTTTAGGGTTTAGGGTTTAGGGTTTAGGGTTTACGGTTTAGGGCCATAAGAAGATGAATGATATCAAGGGTGCTTACAACACTGATGGCAGCATCAGCCTTCGTAACACGGGTATTTTGAGAATGGTTCAAGTAGTTGCCGTCCAATAACCTAGATTTCGAATACCAGTTTGAGGTGGGCGGTATTGCAAGGACAGTGGCACTAATAGTTATAAGACTCAATGAGTGTATGACAGTTAGAACAACAACGACAAGCCGCAAACCCTAAACCCTCATGAAAGCTCTCAAAAGCCCCTAAACCCTAACCCCTCGAACCCTAAACCTACCCGGCCCTAAACCCTCAAAACTCTAAGCTCTAAACCCGTAACAATTCCTGACTGCGGCGGATTCCGAGGTTCGCACACCCGTCTGACCTTCGCAGGCGATCTCTGCTTCGACGTTGACTAAGGCATTCTCCTGGCTTCGAGTTGAGGGTTCAGGGTTGCGGTTGAGGGTTGAGGGCTTAGGGTTGAGGGTTCTTTAAAGGGATCTATAGAGTTCCTCCATGCCAAGGGGTTTAGGGTTTAGGGTTGAGGCCTTAGGGTTAGGGTTTTAAGTTTTGTTTTTTGAGCTCCCTTGGGTTTTTTAAGGTTTAGGGACGTCGGGTTTAGGGTTTAGGGGAATTTAACTTTGGGGTCGAGGGTTTAGGGTTGCGGGCTTCTGAAAGGCTTCTATAAGGGCTTCGTAAGGGCTTGATAGGGTTTCTATAAAGGCTTCTTCAACCTGGACCGCCCAAAACCTACTTTTTGAGGATGTATCTAGGGGAAATCATTAGAAGGAACCCTAAACAGGTAAACAGACTCTTGTCAGGGTTGAATAAGGGGCTCTTTTTGAAGATTCACAAGGGCTCGATGGTTCTTTTCTTTTATAGCGGCTCCGCAATGATGTAGGAACCTGCAGATTAAAAAACCCTTGTCCCGTACCACCAAAATAGTCGGATCCATGTAGAGAAACCCAATCAAGCCCCAAGGTTTCTTGATCAGGTTCCCATATTAGGGTGTCATCGGACCACAGAACTGTCAGAACTACCCGAATACCCCGTCAGCTGCGTCATCCTAAACCGAAGCCCATTCAACCCTAAACCCTAAACCCTATAAACCCTAAACCCCGAAACCCTAAACCTAAACCCACTGTCATGAGGCCGGACCTCATCAAGATGGCACCTGGATCGCGGGTTTAGGCGGTGGGGTTTCCGGTTTACAGCCAACGGGCTTCTGGGTTTTTGGGGGCTTTCTGAGATCCTCGGGGTTAGACCTTATAAGACTTTTCAGGGGTTTCTTGAAGGTGGAAAGTGTAGGGGGTTTCTTTTTTTTTAGGGGGTTGCAGTTTGAGGGATTTGGTGTTTTAGGTTCAGGCTCAAGGTGCCAAATTTGGCAAAGCCTGCTGCATACATACTGTTGATGAGCGGACTTGAATGCACTGCGGGAGGGAATTGACCGGCTCGCAAGATTCAGTCGGTAGCAAGAGAGTTTATAGGTTTTGATTTTTAGGGTTTTAGGGTTTAG
>CAJNJA010017846.1:0-10812 GCA_905231915.1 Symbiodinium necroappetens
CTACTACTACTACTTCTACTACTATGTTGAAGCTCAGGAGCGTTGATGGCTCTGCGAAAGGCTTTTGAATGCCCGCAGGCTTGAAGCTCAGCATGTGATATGCTCCACGGATATGTATAGCAGCTAGCAGTAATCCTCCGAAAAACATTCGGCAGTGATGAAGAAGCTACCAGGACATTCGTGCTTGCGTAAAAGTGTTCGAAATTCGGCCATGGCACTGTTTCTTTGAGGTCGTGCATCGGTGTGCACAGCAGTGTTCAGAAGCGATCAGAAGGTTTATTCCTTCTACAGGTTATGAGCGCCCAAGGTTCTAACCAAGGGCAGAGGCTGGTGCTGGAAGGGGAAAGTTCAGGCCCGGCTTATGGTGCAGCAACAGCTGGTGGTCTACCGAATGGGGTGGACCCTCCTCGGAACTTGCAGCCTGTTTCAAGTGCAGATGTTGGGCGGGCAGCTGTTTCTGGTGGAGAGATGAGCGAACCTTCCGGATCGGGCGCGAACACCGGACTTGGAACGCGACGTACGAGCGATACGACGACGGAAGTAAACCAGCAAGCATCTACGGATCAAGCAACAGTAGCCCCACCACAGCAGCAGCAGCCAGCATCACAGCCTACAGCCCAGGAGATTGCGCATGCTCCGCAACCTCAAGAATCTGGAGAAGACTCAAGTGGTGCAGCCCAGAGGCCTTCCTCTTCAGGTTTACCTCAGCAACTTCAGACGGCTGTGCAGCAGTTGTCACAGCAGAGGGCCTCGGTGGTGCAAGCGGTACAAGCAAGGGCTACGAGAGCGCTTCAGGCAAGCCAGAGCCCTTCGAGCCCTACTCCAGTGTCTTCGGGAGATGATGGAAGGAGGCAAGGTCTATGGTCAGTTACCAGGATCAGCGAGGTACTACATCGTCGTGTGGTGGCTCCGGTTATGGGTCAGATGGGTGGTTACACAGATAGCGAAGGAGACCCTCGAGCAGCTGTTTCTCCATGGCAGACCCCTAACCCTGGAACTACTCCATTGCAGACCCCTTTGATGTCTCCTGAAGTGCGGCAGGCTATGGCTGAATGGACAGCAAGACCCACGGCTATGACCTCAAGACCTCCTAATCCAAGTGGCGTCCGGGATGACAGCTCATCGGCTAGTTTGTCCCATGAACAGATCATGGAGGAGGTGAAGAAGCAGGTTCAATTAGCCATGACTGGCAGGGACATGGAAGTCAAGGATCTACGGAGCGAGAATCAAGAGCTGAAGCAAGCCTTGGAAACTTCAGCGCAACTGCTTAATGAGTTGATTGCGGCGGGAGGAAGCAGTGGCCAAGGGGCGCAACCTCAGGGAGGTCATGGGGGGCATCCAGGCAACGAACCTGGAAGCCAACTTCTTGGCAGAGGTCAAGGCCCCAAGGAACCACAAGAGGCACCTCCTGTTTTTCGAGGCAGCTTTGGGGTATCTGAGGGCAATCTTCCTGCGCAAGATCGGGCTGATGATGCAGCCAGTTTGGCGGGTGGACTTTCAGATCGCTTGTTTGGTCAAGGAGGCAATCCTTTTAGAGCGGAGCCCAGTGGACCAGCCTTGGCGCCGCAATTTGGACCTCTGGAAGATCGACGAGCGCGAGAGGCCCCGAGTACAGATGAGGATTCCCCTTTGAACATTTTGGTTCAAGGCATGAGGCAGTTGCAGCAGGTGTATATGGACAAGAAGGGTGGTGTGGATCATGAAACACTCAAGAGCACAGAGCTGCCAGCTTTGCCAGAGTTGAGTGGGGAGACGGGTGTTGAGTTCAGTGATTGGCTTTATGTGGCAGAGCAAACCATTGGAGCTATGTCGGACTCTGCATCTTCGTGGTACGAGAAGACTCTGGCGTGTGTTCGTGAAGCCTATGCACGGTACCAGGTGGCGTCGCCTTTGGAGCGGCTCACCATAGGGCCAAGGCCGGCCCCTGAGCTGCTGGAACCTAAGTGGGTTCGCCTGGACCGCAAGGTCATGACGTTGATTCTTGCAGCAATGCCAAAGATGGTGCGGGAAGATGCTGTGGCTCATAGAGTATCTTCGGTGGCAGCTGTGCTGTTTCGGCTGCACATCTTGTACTCTCCAGGTGGCATTGCAGAACGCACCGCGGTGTTGAAACATCTGGAAGGACAGTCTGCTGGAGATCAAGTTGTGGATGCTATAGCGGCGCTAAGGAAATGGAAAAGACACCTCACCCGCTCGCAGGAAATGCATCTCTCGGTGCCCGACGGGAGCATCCTTTTGCGTGGGCTGGAGGTCACAGTTGCCGCTTGTGTGCAGAAGCATCCAGAGATGAGTTTCAGACTTTCTTTAGCCAGAAACGAGTTGCAGCTGCAGAACAGGCCGACTCAGGAGTCGGTGATGAAGTTTTACGACCACCTGATGGCGGAGCTGCAGCAGGCACTTCCTGCTAAGTGGTCGTTGAAGAGCTCCTCGGGGTCCAGCGAACCGCCCAAGGTTCGAGCAATAGGAGCTGGCACTGGCGAGGCTTCTACGACTACGAGTCCCACAACGTCACCCACGAGGGCCTCTCAGCGGAGCACGGCGGCAACAACGCCATGCAAGTTTTTTGCCTCAGAAGCGGGATGCAAGCGTGGCCAAGCTTGCAAATTTCAGCACGAGTTTCAAAGCAAAGACGATAAGCGTGCAAGATGCTGGCACTGTGGATCCAAGCAGCACAGACAAAATGAATGCCCCGTAAAGGAAGGCGCCAGGAAGCCCCGAGACAGCACAGCTTCTTCGTCCTCTACTACAACCTCGAGACCAACCCCTACTGTGGCAGCGGTACAACAGGTGGAACCGAAGGCAACCACTCCGGCAACCTCGATGCAGGACTGTACGAGTTCTGTCACACTTGGCAGAGGAGCTGTTGGCGAGCAGCGACCAGGAGTTGTGATTGCAGAGCCTGTGCAAGCCGTCCCAGAAGGAGGAGTTCAAGGCCCAGAGATCCAAGCGTTTATGAAGGAGGTCAACACTATGCTACAGCGGTTGACCAGACTCAACCGGATGGAGTTGGTGGATGCCCTGGAGCCGGACATGAAGAGGGTGGAAGCGTCTATGGCTAGCTTCGGCAATGCCCAAGATGGAGTAGCATTGTTGGACTCTGGAGCGACACATCCGTTCAAGCCTTTGGTGGAACGGGACCTCGCCGACATTGTTCAGGTCCAGTTGGCGGACGGACAAAAGGTGGATCTACAGCAAAACAGGGCGGGTACATTGATGCCTGTCAAGGACTCCCATCTGGACCGCGCCAACTCTGTGACGACGATTGTGCCTCTGGGCACATTGGTCCAGGAGCTGGGCTGCACAGTGGCATGGGACAAGCGAGGTCTACGTGTTCGGCATCCAGAGCATGGCGAGTTGACCACTCACGTGGTGGGCTCGTGCCCCTTCATAGGGGAGGCACGCGCACTCCAGCTGATAGAAGAGATTGAAGCCAGGAAGCTGGAGCAACTGAAGGTGAACACGGTTGAGACTCAGCTCAGGGTTCTTGGCTTGGAGACAGAGGCGTCGTTCGAGACAAGTTTGTTGGAGTATCGAAGAACCGGCAACCGAACAGAAGGCTTGAAGGCGTTGATGGCGTCGGATTCGACCTTCTACCACCTTACAGAGTCGCAGCGGTGTGCTTTGGCTCAGGACATTGACCTCAGTGATGAAGCGGGAGTTCGCTATTTGAAGCAATTGCCGATAAAGAGGTCGATGAGGAAGCATTTGTTGACTTCAAGCTGGATTGTCAATCTTTTCTCGGGCGAAGGGCAACATTCAGACTTAAAGGCCTTGGAGGAGAATGGTTTGGTGTTGCTTGAGATGGACCTGAAGAAGAGTCGTGCCTTCAATTTGAAGGGCCCCACCCCAGCCCACCGAGCACTTTTGTGGGCGGCAATGAGGGGTCAGATCGAAGGTTTGCTTGGAAGTCCACCGCGTGGAGAAGGAGAAGGAGAATTGGTGCTGAAGCAGTTCTTTCTCTGGTGGGTCAGCAAAATGGCGGCCGAGGAGGTTGAAGCCCGAATCCCCTACTTTGCCATGACCATGCCTGTGAACAGCGCGCTGTGGCTTTCACCTATGTGGAAGCAGATGAAGGGCCTGCAAGCGAAGCTTCGATGGACCTCCTCAGGAATGACGAGATGTGTGACGAACTTGGCTACCACTTGGCCTGAGGAGGACTGGGAGGTCAAGGGTCTAAAGGGACAACTTCGATGGACTGTGGGCTTTCGTCAAGGCTTGGTTCAAGGGATCAAGCGCTGGCGCAACACGTTGGCGCTATGCCGCATGGATGGGCCTCTCTCTCAGATGACAAAAGAAGAGTTGAACAAATGGACACAGCATGTTCGTCAAGGCCACCAACCGTACAACAAGCGGTGTCAAACATGTATCTCGTCGAAGGCAACCGGCCACGCACATCGACGAGTGCATGCACCTTCGTGTTTTACGTTATCGGTGGATGTTTGTGGCCCTTTCAGAGTTAAGGGTCAGACACCCAGTGCCTTGGATCATCGATACATGCTGGTGGGTTCGTACACTATGCCTGTCTTGAAGCGAGAAGTATGCGAACCTGGAGATGTTATAGTGAATGAACCTGAAGGTGGTGTAGGAGAGATAGAGATTGGTCCCCGTGAAGTTGGTACAGAACCAGCAGATGATCCAGGTCCCAGTGGTCCCATTGAAGTTGGTACAGAACCAGCAGATGATCCAGGTCCCGTACATGGCGATGCAGCTTTGGCTTCAGACTTGGAAGGGGTCTTTGAGGTTGAAGGTGAGGACCCCACTCCCGTTGTTGGAGCACAGGACCAGGAGGAGATGGACCGTTTGAACGCCCAGTACAATGAGCTCGTCAAGGAGGTGGGAGACCGATTGGACTATCAAGTGCTCAGATATGCAGTTCCAATGCGTTCGAGAAGGGCGTCTGAGGTGAATGCAAGAGTGAGGCAAATGTACTTGCAGGTGAAGGCCGACGGCTTAGAGGTGTTCCGTTTACATTCAGATAGGGCTACTGAGCTTTGCAATCGTCGACTTCGTGAGTGGCTACTGGAGCGAGGGGTTTTGGCTACAACAGGCGAGGCGCAAACACCCCAGCAAAATGGGCGAGCAGAGGCCACCGTGAAGTTTGTGAAGTTGGAAGCCAAACGCCTTATGACCTCAGCGGGTTTGCCCAAACAGACGTGGCCACTAGCAATGATGTATGCGGCAGCAAAGCAACGACACCGGGTTCTTGGAAGAACAGACGACATGCCTTGCTTCGGAACTCCGGTCCATGTGCGTACCAAGGTGTATGGGCAAGCGGGGCGCTATGACTTGGAGAACAAGTGGTCTCAAGGGATCTATGTCGGGCCGTCCTCAGAAGTCCAACACGCACATGTGGTGCGGTTCCCTGATAGTACTTTCGTGACAAGTCTACACTTGAAACAGAACCTGGTGGACGCAGACAGCTTGATAGACTTGGTGCCAAGGGAGATTGAGATTGCATTACCGGACAAAAGGCTGAGGGGAAAGACACGCCTAGCCAAACTTTTCCAAGAACATCGCTTACAACAGAAGAGGAGCAAGTGGAGTGTGTGGCCAAGAACTTCATTGCCAAGGAGAAGTGGGCGGTGGAAGATGTCTTGGAGCTGTACAGCCGTCTCAAGGCCATCAAGTCCGGGCCAGCGAGTGGGAGATCAGCTTTGTCAAAGGGAAAGGCCTGGTTTACTGGGATGTTTGTCCATGGTGGTGTTGCAGGGTTGCGAAGTGCTACTACGAGGTTGAAATGGACTACTCGATACTTGGTGCAGGCAGCCAAAAAGATCACGGGCCATCCCGACTTCACTGCTTTAGGTATCTTGGAAGACATGTCCATTGGATGCCACAAGGATTCCCACAACGAGGTTGGCAGCGAGAATGTGGTTGTGCTGCTGAAGGCCCCGGGTTGTGGAGGAGATCTTTGGTTGGAGCATGACGATTTGGACGACAAGTACGCCGATTGGAGAAAGGTATCAAAGAAGCTGTGGAAGAAGGGGTTCACGCACAAGTTGGAAGTGGGTCAGCCTTTCAAGTTCCAACCTCGAAGATGGCATGAAGTTCAAGAATGGAGTGGTGCCCGAGTGGTGATGGTTCTTTACACACCACGCCTTAGCAAGCTTCACTACCAAGATCGGGATGCGTTGGAATTTGTTGGATTCCAGAGCGAGTTCTTCGACGTGATCCACAACAACGAAGCTCAGACCGGTGACCACGTGATCCACAACAACGAAGAGCAACTCAAGGACTACTTCGAGCAGGGCAAAAGGCCACCGGGGGATCAATGCGAATTACACCTGGTGAGAAAGCTTTCAAGTCCTGAAGATGAGACCTTAGAGGACGCCGTTGTGACGCTGACTGAAAGCCAAGACCAACTACTTGAAGACCTGCAAGAAAGATCGGAGCGACTCAGGTTCATGCTTGAGGAGGAGGAGATCTTAGCAGAGGAATGTCGGCGAGCAGGGCAACAGGTGGAGGATGAGGTCGACCATGTTAGAGCCTATCTTGAGGACATGATGGATGATGTGACACGTCTCAAAGCGGCTGGAGCAAAGGCTACTAACGAGGCGTGTTTGAGGGCGATATCTTTCCAGGAGGAGCCAGACTATGAGAAGTTGCTTCAAGAGCTGGACGGTGACCTGGAAGTGGTTCATACGGTTCCTCTGCAACAAGTCCGTGCCGCATTGGATTTGTGGATGGAAGCTTTGAAAAAAGAAGTAAAGCAACTCCTGGATGGAACGCTGAAGCCGATGCCGATATCCAAGGCCCGTGAGCTGGAGAAAAGAGGACTCTTGAAACTGGTGCCCTCGAAAGGGGTCTACACCCTTAAACCGCCTCAGGTGAAGGGCAACAAAGTCCGCCGCAAGTTTCGCCTAGTGCTATGTGGAAATCACGTTGGGCGTGACGACGACACTTTCAGCCTTTATGCCAGCGGCGTAAGTGCGGATACGGTGCGACTAGCGTTGGCCTACGCTTCCCATCGGAAGTGGTATGGGGGCACGTCAGATGTGACAGGGGCCTTTTTGCTGGCACAATGGCCGGACCACTTAGCCCGTTACGGGATCTTCCCGCCTCGAATTCTTATCGAGGCGGGCCTGGCAGACCCCAATGAAATTTGGGAAGTCATGCGGCCCCTCTACGGTCTGCGGGAATCACCCGCGATTTGGGCGAAGTGTCGCACGGATCGGCTCAAGGAGGCAAAGATCAGCTACAAAGGCCGTACCATTGTGTTGAAGCAGTCTACAGCGGATCCTGAAATTTGGCTGGCTTATGATGAGAAAGATGTTGTGAAGTCACAAGGCAGTTTGTTGGCCTTGATCATAACCTATGTGGACGATCTGTTTTACCTGTCCGACAAGCCCATCATCGAAGCCATTCATTCGTGGGTGCAGGAGGCTTGGCCCTGCAGCGAGTTGGAATGGGCAGATGGGTGTGGTGGAACTCGTTATTTGGGTATGGAAATCCAGCAGCAGCCCGACTTCACTTTCGAGCTTTCTCAAGAAGGCTATATACGAGAGCTACTACGCAGCTATGGAATGGAAGAGGCTCTCAGCACAAGGCTGCCATGCCCCAAGGAATGGTTGGCAGATGGCGAGGACTCGGAGGAGGAGAACTTTTCTATGGAGGAGCTTAAGCTGGGTCAGAAAGCAGTAGGAGAACAACTTTGGTTGATGATGCGGTGTCGGCCAGACTTGCAGTTCCCAGTTGCGTATATGGCTTCGAAGGTCAGCAAGAAACCAAACAAGGTGGTACAAATCGCGAAGCGCCTCCTGGCCTATTTGAAAACTACTGTCATGATGAAGATGGTTATTGGAGGCGAAAGCACAACCAGCGATCCACCAAGCAGCAGCGAGCCCCAGCAGATCACAACTTCAAGCAACCCAAATCACCACTACAGTGAGCATGACATCAACAACATTCCAAGTTTGGTGGGATGGAGCGATGCTAGTTTCTCCCCGAGCGGGGAAAAGTCGTTTGGAGCTTCAGTGATAACTGTCAATGGTTACCCGGTGGCTTGGAAGGCCAGCAAACAAGCGTTCGTGACATTGTCGGTGATGGAAGCAGAACTTCTGGAAGCATCTACGGCGACTACCTTATTGGAAAATATTGGTTGTTTGTTGGATGAGTTTGTGGGAGCAAAGGTTCCAAGAAAGTTGTTGGTGGACAACGCGTCGGCAGTGGCAATGATAACTGGAGGTCCAGGAAGTTGGAGGACCAGACACCTCAAGGTCAGAAGTGCGAAGATCAGAGAGCAAGTCGAATCTGCAGCGTTGACTGTGGAACATGTGGGTGGAGATGGCCAACTGGCAGATCTGGCAACAAAAATGCACGGAAAGATCCGTCTGTGGGAGCTTTTGGCCCTATGGAATTTCCGAGGACTACCTGAAGAAGCTATGCAAGCTCTGCAGATGAAAACCTTGTATCTAACATGCTTGATTTGGGCGATGTTGGTACAACCATCTACGGCGGCGGATGCTACAAGTGCTAAGATACAAGTGGCTGGAATAGACGAGCTGTTTGTGGTGACGCTGCTTGTATGTATTACCGCTGTTGTGATGTGGGAAGTGGGTAAAGGTGCAATGGCCTGGGTTTTGAAGGCTTGCAGGGAGTCGCCGAAGCAACGGCGACTAAGAAAATTGCGCGAGGCAGCGAAGGGTGCAGCTGAGGAGGAGGTAGACAGAGCGGTGCTGGCACGTGCAGACGATGCAACGCCACCTCCTCCCCCTCACCCTGTAATGAGATCTACCAGGTCGCCGGCACGACAAGAGCCTACATTTACCACTGGTGCGAATTTTGAGGTGATGGCACATGATGCGTTTTACAAGACAGATTCAGCTCGATCAAAGTTGCACACAAATCCTCAATGCCACGGACTAAGGAACGCAGGCCAGGTTTACAAGCTGGAGTACGAAGAATGAACCAATCTACGTCAAGAGATCTCGGTCGGAGCCGAGGCGAATCCTTTGATGTGTCAACGAGGGGTCCAAGTACGAAGCCAGTATGCATGCTCAGAGCTGTGAAGCAGCTTGAATTTATGGACTACGAAAACATTCTGTGACCTACGGGCGGAGACCCTAGGTCAAGGAGGAGTGTTGAAGCTCAGGAGCGTTGATGGCTCTGCGAAAGGCTTTTGAATGCCCGCAGGCTTGAAGCTCAGCATGTGATATGCTCCACGGATATGTATAGCAGCTAGCAGTAATCCTCCGAAAAACATTCGGCAGTGATGAAGAAGCTACCAGGACATTCGTGCTTGCGTAAAAGTGTTCGAAATTCGGCCATGGCACTGTTTCTTTGAGGTCGTGCATCGGTGTGCACAGCAGTGTTCAGAAGCGATCAGAAGGTTTATTCCTTCTACATACTACTACTACTACTACTACTACTACTACTACTACTGCTCCCAACGACATACTGTATGTTGAGGAAGCGCTGCCAGGGCTGTGGAAAAATAGCAGGTCATTCAGATTTGTAGCTCCTGCAACTTTCAAGTTTCATCCGACTCAACTTCCGACGCTGGTGCAGCGTACCTTGATGGACCGAGGGAGAACGCCCAGAAGATCGGCGCACGGGTGGTCCTGCACCGGATTGTGCCAAGGAACATGAGAGCTGAGCATGTGCTGCTCGATCTCTAGGCTTTAGACTTTCGTGAATGATCATCGGGGATAGGTCGGATAGGTATTGAAGCCCCGCAGATCAGGGCCTTGACCCCACTTGGTGTGCAAACCCTACACCAAGCTCCTAAACCCCAAACTCCAAAAGCCAAGCCATATCCCAAGCTCCTCGATGTCGAAGCCTCAGGTTCGCTCAAACTTGTGTCTTTGTGCTTCCAACTTTCAGGGATTGGCAATGCTTTGTGCCGGATTTACGATGGCGGGCTTGGGAGAAGTCAACTTTCTGGGGGAGGGAGTGGGAGTGCATTTACACGTTTGAGGTGTGTAAGCGATTGATTAATATGCATTTTCGCTTGTGGCGGCTTCGGGCTTAAACACTTCGGGTTGAATGGCGCTCTAGCTCGGCCGGGGCTGTCAAATCGATCAGAGGGACTTAAACCTAAAGTCTGCAAGCACCCAGTCATCTGATGAATTTCAAATCACGCAGTAATGCTCTGTACATACATATCGCTTGCACGCACACACACAGACACGCACGCAATTACGCAGATTAAAAACCTCTATTTAAAAACATACAAATGTACATACACATAGATGTACACATATGTGCATGTGCATGATTATCTGTGCATTTGTGCAACTGCCGAGCTTCCATTGATCAGCACTCGTCCGTGAGCCCGAGACCCGAATCCAAAAACAGCCTAAACCGCTGAAGCCATGACCTAAACCCTGAACCCTAAACCCTAATCCCTAAACCCTAAACCCGAACTCCCAAACCCTAAACTCCAAACCTAATCCCTACAACCCTTATTGACCTAAACCCGAAACCCTAAACCCTAAACCCCTAAACACCCTAAACCCCTAAACCCTAAACCCCTAAACACCCTAAACACCCTAAACCCTAAACTCAAAACCCCTTAACCAGGACCCCTTAAACCCCAGAAGCCCAGATCGTGCAGGTTTGAGGTCTCAAGGCTGCCTGTGCTCCAAAGATAACACAAGACTAGGGTTCCTTTAAAGGGATCCTTAAAGGGTTCTGTAATGTAAGGGATCTATGATAGGGTTCTATATTAGGGGCTTTAATAATTAGAATAGGGTTTTGGGGTGATCGCGGACATATGTCTGAGGCGAGTACTGTTGACGATGCCTTGCGCATCTGTCAAATGACTAGCTGGGCTTTGAGCTAGTCAGCTAACTAAGAATAGGGTTTTGGGGT
>CAJNJA010017847.1:0-10812 GCA_905231915.1 Symbiodinium necroappetens
CCAGCTTGACGGACAGCAGTAGGGAAAGCCTGCAGCTTGTCAGAGTGAAGTCTGCGACTGTGTGTTGGCTCAAGACCGAGCGAAAAAGAAGTCCGAGTGTAGAGCATCGCTTTTGGTTGTCAGTGCCAAGCCTTCGTCAAGTCTTCGTGAAGTTTGTTAGCTGACTGGAAGAGCTTCGTGGACGTGAAGTTGCAACTNNTTGTGAAGGTCTCGAAGTTTCTCGACACTCTTGAAACGCTCATTTATCGTTGGCGTGCGTGCCATCAGAGGCGTTGGTTGACATCGTTCAGCAAGGCCGCTTCGAAACCAACAATCCACAAAAAAAATCTTGGAGCAAATGAAAACCTGTTCCTCTATTTCTTTAGCAGAAACTTTGGCAAACTACCTTACAAGAAACAAATGATAAATTGAGCGAAAATTTAAGACCTTTGAAAACAGTTGCACACGTGTCTAGTTATTTTTCTTCACCAATGCCCAAAGAAAATCGCAAGTAGATTCCCTTCTGCTTCCAATGGCAACTGAAGAAAGTTCACTCCGACTCTAACTTCGAAGTTCATCTCTGTAACCGAGGTGGAGAAGGATCCGACCGAGGAAAAACGAAGAGACGTCCAGGAAGGGAGGCCGACGATTCCGATCAGTCCAGCGCCGACTGCAGTTGGTTCTCTTGCTTGGCTTGTAGAGCTACACGATTCAATGTCGCATACCGCCTGAATGTGTTGCAACCAATAGCAGAAGCGTGGGCATTAAAAGTCCGCATTCCATCTTATCGTCGCTAAAAAACGCAGTCCATGGGAATTCCAACACCTATGATTGCATTTTTTATCGTTGAGTTTTTCAGAAAGCTGGAATGCGAGATTAGCCCAGAAAGCGACTTACTGAGAACCCAACGATTTTTTGATTTTTGTGTCTTCCAAATTTTTCTTGCTGCCTACAGTTCTCTTGCAACTGAGAAATCTGCCTTCGAAGAGTCGAGAGGAAGGCAAAGAGTAAGTGGAAGGCCCTGTATGGACCCATGCTTGAAGGGGGGCATGAACCGGCTTGATAAGACTTCAATAAGGGCTAAATTTGGCTTTATTCTTCATACGGCTTTAATAAGGTCTTAATGAGGGTTTCAAAAGGGCTTGGCTTTCATAAGGCTTTAGTAAAGGCTTCATATGGTTTTAATAAAGCTTGAACAAGGCTACAATAAGGGCTTAATATGGCTTTAATAAGGCTTTCAAAAGGCTTTACTAAGGGCTTATTAAAGCTTTCATATAACTTTAATGAGGTTTTAATAAAGGCTTCAATTTAATAAGGCTTTACCAAGCGAAATACGGCTTTACGGCTTTGATAAGGGTTTAATATGGCTTTAATGAGGCTAGGCTTTCATAAAGCTTCATAAGATTTTAACAAAGTTTGAATAGGGGCTTCAATATGGCTCAGAGGAGGCTTAATAAGGCTTAACATGGGTTTTAAGGCTTTCATAAGGCTTTACTAAGGGCTGGCTTCAACAAGGCTTGAATAAGGCTTCAATAAGGGCTTGCCTTCGAAGGCTTCGAAGCTGAGGACGAAGCCCCCTTCGTCCTCCCCTCCAAAGCATTCGAAGGCCCCACCCCCTTCGTCCTGCTTTTCGAAACCTTCGAAGCCCCCTTCGTCTTCACCTTCGAAGCCTTCGAAGCCTTCGTCTTCCGAAGCCTTCGAAGCTTCATCCTCACCTTCGAAGCCTTCCTCCCTTCAGCGCCCCCCCCCTCCCCCCCCATCGACTTCAGCTTCGAAGGCTTCGGAGGCTTCGAAGCCCGTCACGGGATCCAGCCCCAGTTCAGAAATCCCCAGTTGACACGAAATTTAATCTTTTGAGTATGGTTGAAACCTATGGCAAGGAACGAAGTGAAGTGGAGGGAAAAGACAAAAAGTGTTATAAGGAGCCGAAAGAAGTATCTCTTGGCTAATTGATCAGCTAACTCATTTCCGGGTATACTTTCATGGGAAGGTACTTTATAATCTTGACACGATGGCATCCATTTTTGTTTTGCAGCTTTCTTGCTGTATCCAGTTTGGTTTTCTGGCCTTCGTGCGACTGATGCTTCCTGAATCTGCTCATGAGACCTGCTTGCTTGTTGTGAGCTGTGACGGACATAAACGGTACTGCGCAGCTGATGCTCAGCTTGATTGTTGTGGCGGCAAAAAGCGCCGTTGACTACTGCGCACAATGTTGCTTTGTTGCAGCTGGTCAGCAATCAGTGTGCTTCTTCTTCCACTGTGGAAGATATCAGACGCAGATGCTGAACCTGTCAGCTGGACGGTGAATTGACCACAACATGCAAGCATTATGAGCATTAGTTGGACAGCGATGTTAGCCAGCGCCCGCAGCAAGCATGCACTTTAGCAAACACTTGCAACAGGCCAGCTGACCAGCTGACCGCAACAAAAAGGATCGCGGGGCTCCTCATTTATGCAGCATTTACTTAGCCCTTAGCATAAACTGCATTTTGGTCACTTGAGCCACCACTCGCAAAAATTAGCGACCAACAGCAACACAAAGGCATCGGAGCGTTTCGCGAAAAGCAAAAATCCTGAGCCGTTGCAGTGTTTATACACGCCAAATCAAGTCAAGCTGATGCTCATGACTCATGATACTGATGTGTGACAGGTTCTGGTTGATGGGCTGTCGTATTTTGCTGCTGGAGCACCTTCGGACTATAATTTTGCAGCAGCAACGAGCAACCAGAGAGACATAATTGAGCTAGGCAAATGCCACAGGTTTGCAAACAGGTATCGAGGTAGTATCGATGTGTACGCAGAACTGAGTTTTTTCCTTGCATAATACATATTTTCACATTGACATTGAAGAGTTCCCATGTGGCTCATGCGGGCGAATTTGCTGAGAAATCAAACAGATATGTCGACAAAGCAGCTGAGATGTGATGCATGCTTCAAGGGTTGGCTCAACAGGCGGTAGTGTCAATTACAACTATGGTCTGTTCAAGCCGCACTGCAGACTTGAGAATACACGGACATGCAAAGCTCTTTGACCATAGAAATACTTCACTTCACCATGCGATACAGTACCCGACATCGCAAAAGCTGACTGCAACTACTGGTTTGCAAAGTCCTAGATGCATCACACCAGTGAAACAGCAACACTTTCAAGACATTGTGATCGCAGCACATGCAATGTCGCCACCTCCTTCTGGTATCGCGAGACATAAATTCTTGGAGGTCCAGTTTGCTTAGTCTTAATTACGGCTGTTTCGGATATGTCAAGTGAGTTGCGCTTCCATGTGCTGGAGGATGTTCCAAATGACGATGAGCCGGAGTTTGTCAGTTGCCGAAAGCCATATGACGACTTCGAGGAGGTCTGCTCCACAGCCTTTGCACATGTGCTCTGTCCCTTGGCTGTCACTTAATTTCGAACGGTGCAGGAAATGGACGACGACACGCGTGACATGGACGGATACGACGAGCAGGTATTGCCTGACATTGTCTGCTCCTTTCTAGTCAGGGCACGAATGATTGCCCAAATTGGCCAGCAGGATACTGGAGATGTAGATGGTGGTGACTATTACAATGAGGACATCTGATTCTCGCAGATGCCGTGTGCTTGAGCGGTATCGCACGAATGATCATTGCCGGACTGCATGCTCACTTCCTTTTGTCGGCAGGAAGACGATTGCATAGGGGATGACTATGCAGATGACGACTGGGAGTCCAGTTACGGCTCGAGTGAAGGCCGCAAGAAATTGTTGGCTTGAGAGGGATGCTGTTTCTTGTTCTGAATTGCAGCCGACTCCGACGACTACCGCCACCTTTGGCCAGATCCCTTTGAGGAGGGCACCCAGGCCACGGACGGCTGCGCTTTTGGTTTCTTGCATAGTGGCAGCGCAGCCGCGAGTCAGACATCCTGTCCGAAAGTGCTAGCCGAGAAGATAGCGAGCTTTGATTTTTGACCAGTGTAGCTGCTGCTGCCGCCTGCCACCGGCACCTGATGCCCGCCTGGGATGTAAGCAATGTCATTGCCAAGACCTGAACAGTATACTATTCATCGTAGCTGCATTCGGTTTTCTTGACTGTTCGTCGTTCGAAGACGCGTGATTATAAGCATATCGTTGTGTTCCCTTTGTTTCGTGTCGCAGGCTTCCAGCGCGCCCAGGCCCGGTGGCACGTGTACAGGAGGAGTCACGGACCAGGCTGCTTAAACAGTGCAGTCGTCAAAGGTCGCCCACCCCATCTATGGCTGGAGAGGCGGCGGTCCAGGCAGCGTCCGTGGGCTGCGGGGGTTCAGCAGGGCAAGCATAGCAGGGCCTGTGGATCTGAGGATTCTGACGAAAGCCGTGCACTCCGGTTGATGGTTTTATTCAGCATGAGCGACAGCGACTGCAGCGTCACGGTAACGTGATCAGTGGAGGTGCCGCTTTGCGGAGTTGGCCTCTGCTGGCAGGCAGATCAGAGCAAATATTCAGAGGGTCTTTGCCTTTGCAGTCGTTTCACGGGGCCCCGTTGACAGGACTATCACCGCTCGATTTCTCTTGGATTCTAACCCTAAAGCTGATCTTTTGCCAGCAGTGCCACACTTTGTTTATTTCTGCTCCATGGCCTAGACCGAGTGGACTTTGGAACAGGCAGACGATGCTGATTTGATCTCAGATGGTCTCAAGGCAGGATCTGTGTCAGGTTTGCCGGTTCAGATCAGGTCGAATCTCGGTTTAACACGGTGCTGGTTCGGTTTAGGTAAGTGTAGGTGATGCAGGAACCGAAACTTTCAGGTGCTTTGCCTTTCACGCCCGCCTCACTGGCGAGATGGGCCTCCGGAGGCTGCACGATGTCTCGCTCTCCTGAGCGCAGTCGGCCCCCTCTTAGCAAAGTTCCTGCAACACCCGTACGGTTGTTACGCATCGATGCAGGGTCCTGATCCGCTTGACATGACGATATTGACGTTTTCATGAAGTAGAGCTTCCCGGCCAGCGGCCACCAGGTTCGGCGTGAGCCGAGCGATGAGTCCAGATGTTGACCGCGGCCCAGTTCCCTCTGACAAAGTAGAAACGGCCAAGCTCAGAGCAATCTCCAAGGCTACAACCACTCCCGAGCAGCTGGCGATTTTCGTTGCTGCCCAGACGACTACTGGGCCTGTGCCCCAGAAGTGCTCTTGCTTCAAGATGTAAATGAGATCTTCGCAGTCCAATGCTGTATTACGCCGGTCCGGCCTTGAAACAGCTGCAGGCGGCGTTTCATCAGAAGGTCCCTCAGCCTCAGCTGTCCAACTTCCTCGGCAAGGGCTGTGCTACGCAGGGTGTCAGGTTGACGGATTGATGTCGCTGGTTAAGAGCAACATTCGTGGTTGGGAAGGAAGATACTGGTTTATTGGCAGGCGATATCATTTTGAGTGACGTGGCCTTGCTTGATGTTGTTCGTCTCTCGTCGCCTCGGCTCAGCTTTGGTGTGTCACCCTGTAGTGTCTAGGATCGGATCTTGCAGCTAAGCCCTTATAGACGGAGCTCTGAAAGACATCAACAAGAGGAGGCAGTCGTGCATGCACATAGGAGGCATCAGTTTCAGCAAAAGAACATCCCAGCACCATCTACAGTTTTTTCGGGTGTCTACGGGTGAGAGTCGCAACATGTGGCAACAAAAAGTGCGGGACGGATTCTTCTGGGCAAAGGAAAGGGCAGCAGGTCTGAAAGCGTTTTGGAGTTACGCATTCCAGTCAGACTATCGCGGCCAATATAGCTAAACTTCCCTTCAGCTCCGTCTCTGTGTGGTGGTCGCCAGCTGCCCGGTTGTTGGTTTGTGAGGTGACCACGTAAAGACCCTCCTCTTTCCTTGCCGAGGTGGCATTCGAAGTCTTTCTCATGAACCACTGAGAAGGCAGAGCTGAGGAAGAAAGAAAGGCTTTACGGAGGCATATCTGGTTTTGTGCATGTGCCAGGTGCACCTGATGCAAGCCATGGCAGCACGATACCCGGAAGTAGCTGCCAAAGCACATGCGTGATCCCGATGGAGGCGGTTGTGCTGAGGACACTCATCTGCCAGTGATCTCTCGGCCGGCATCACCGGAATTTCCCAGTGTTGTGCCTGCGACTCAGACTGCATCGTGACTCGTGACACTGACTTGACTGTTCGCACTCTCCACCCGGTTGTGACAAGCAGGTTTGAGAAGGCATGGGCCTGCCCCTGGAAGCTACAGATCATAAATAGATACTTAAACAATCAATCAATCAATCAATCAATCAATATATATATATATAATATACGTATATGGACGGCATGTGAAATGTATACACACATACTCGCACCTGTATATATATATATGTAACATGTATGTATTTTGAACATAAGATAATGTAGTATAGTATAGTATAGTATAGTATAGTATAGTATGGTACAGTATAGTGCAGTATGGTACGGTATGGTAAGGTATGGCATGGTATGGTAAGGTATAGTATAGTATAGCCTAAAAAAGACTAACATTCTATAATATATAAATATGTATACATATATATATATGTGTGTGTGTGTGTTTATAAGATAGCATAATGCAATATGCTGCATCACACTACGATATATTTGTATAGTGTAACATGTCATGGTGTGATATGATAAAATACGAAATAGTATGAACTAACATGAAATAACATGAAGAAAGTATATTTTTACATGTACAAAGAATAAGAGCAGGAATGATTATATATATATATAATACATATATATATATGTAAATATTTGTATAGATATGTATACTTTTATTTACATAGCAATGCACATGCTCAAACGCAAGCACCTACACATTCACATTCGCATACACGCAGACACACACACACACATGGACAGAGGTTCAGCCATAGACATGTACATACGCATCTACGTATACATGTACACATGTGCATGCTTGTGTCAGTTAATTCAAGAGTTGTGTGTACAGACCCTTGACGCTAGAGCTCCACATCGCGTGCAGCTGGGACAGTGTTGAGCATGAAGATGGATGCCAACGGCAATCCTGCCAGCGCAAGTTACTTGCTGCGAATTGCTAGATTGGGTGGTGCTTGGGTCGCAGTGCTGCGTGAGTCTGTGTTGGGTTAGTGCAGACGGAGAAAGCGGCAAAAGAAAGCTTAAGTTTCAACATAACTCCAAACCCAACAGCACTGCTCCCAAAGCCTAAACCTGGCGCCGAAAAGCATTAAGCCTGGAAGCCATGAGCCCCTGAACCTGAAGCCCCAAAGGCCCTTAAGCCCCTCAAACCCAATCCTAACCCTAAGTCAAGAGTGTGGCAGAATCCCCATCGGCGGGGGAGCGAGCGAGACTCTTTCAAGCCACCTTCGGAATGATGTCCGTTCCCGAGGCGGTCGCGGGTGCCAAGCCAATCTGCGACCACTTGTCCACCCTTGGCAGCTCCGCTGGGGCAGGCCTCTGCTGGGTCTGCCCATGATGTGGATTTGTCCAGCTTTGTTGGTCATGCTGAGACGAGCAGCTGCCCGCAGCTTCCGGTTGCCGACGCGAAGACATCCAATGCATTCCGGGTCGGGGTGCCCAGGTGCCAGGTGACTCAGAGAGGGAGCCTTCTGGGTGAGCTTTCCAGTCACTGGAGGCGAGCTGCCCGCAGCTTCCAGCGGCGCAGGGAGCCGTCCGGGCCCAAGCCGAAATGCGCTTGAATGCCCGTTCATTGAATGTTGAACATGCCATGCCATGATACATGCACGAGCCAAAATTGTCATTGACTTGTATTCTCAGGCCCAGCGGCGAGAGGAGGACGCCCGAAGCAACTTATGAGAATCGACACAGCTTTTTTCAAAGTCCGCTTCGAAGACACTGGCAACTCATCTGCCTAGTTGACGCTTTGAAGTCACTTGAACATGACAGGAGTTCTTCGCACGCCAGCTGCAGCATTCTTCGGTGAAGTCGCGCAGACAAAGGCCAGAAGATCGATGCAAGATCGTCTTACGTGTTCGTTTGGATCAGTGCACTGCGATGTTCACATGAATCGTCAAAATTCCTTCTTGTCCTTGAGCTCAAGCCCTAGTCCGCTGGGCGGGCCAGGGTTAAGCCGCAATGAAGGGCCCGTCGGGCACTGGCCCGGCGAGGGGCCTGGGCGTTTTCTGGAGCGCCCTACTCATCACTTTCCTCGCCTGGCCGGCCAGTGCTGTCACCATCACTGTCCCGGCAGTCCCGAAGGACGTGAGCACGAATGCCACGCAGACACAGTTGCGGGGCCTTCAAGGATCCTTCGTGTCGGGCAAGGTCTCAGCTGCCGGCCTGGCTTCGCCAGCTGCACCCCCTCCAGCTGCAGGCCCATCTCTGCACAGGCTCTGGCGCCTCTTCCGGCAGGTGTTGGGGTACTTTGTTCTTGCTTGTGGAGTTGCCTTCTGGCTATATTGGGTGCCTACGAAGCTGTACAACGAGCACGAGAATTTCTTAGCTGAGAAGTTGGAGGGCGACTCAGTGACAAGTCAGAGTCTTCCCTGTTTTCTGGAGATGCTGCACAACAGCGGGACGGGATGACGAATAAATAGGTCCGGTTAGGTCCTTGAGACTCCCCACGAGAGATCTGGCGAATTGCGCTGCTAAGGTCGATCTTTCAGCATGTACCTGGCGTATCGCTTCAATTTCTGGATGGACTCCGAAGGTCTTTCAGAAGCTTGGCTGTCCACCTTAAAATACCAGAACAAGTGCTTGTGCGGCTTTTGGGCTCCGTAGTTTGGACGTGGTCACGTGCCGTCAGCTTTTTCGGATCTTGGCAGGCCATGGGCATCATCCTTTTCGTTGGCATCCTGTCTCTGTTGACTGCGGGGGCTTTCCTGTACGCCTTCTTCTTGGATGAGTCGCCGGTCACGGGCCTTTGGATGTGCTACTTGCAAGAAGAACCATCGACACCGCTTGCCACATACTTGGAGATGAGCCATTTCACTTGGTACGCTTCCTGAAGCGTAAACGTGTAGTGGTTCTGCAGACTACTTAGCAAGGTAGATCAAGGCCACCCAACTGTGCACTGTGAGCTCAGGCTTTGTTTGGGCGTCAGCTGCATCTGTCGACCCGCAAGCTCCGGCTATCATGGGCTTTGCTGCTGAGCTAAAGTTGGAAACCTGCGCAGAACAGTACGTTGAGGTTGCGAGACTTGCTGGACTTTGAAGGGGCCGGAGTTTGAAGGGGCTAGCATGCACGTCAAAATACTGGAGCTGTTGACCTGCAAAGGTTGGAATTCTTACCACGCTTGGTGGACTTATCCTGCTGGCTGTCCTCCTCACCACCATCTCGGACTATTTTGCCAAACAGGTCGGTCGAATATAAATACAAGTATATGCGCATAACACCACCCCGTGGACTAGGGTGGGTTTCAGCTATTTCAACTATGTCATGAGTTAGTTGGTATCGTGTCCTTCGTCTCTCCCTCAAGCCCCTTCCACCCATTCCTATGAGGGGAATAAAGTGATATGGGGCCTGTTTCTATTGTTCTTGACTTGTGACAACTTATTGCACCTGAATAATTGAGATGATTGAAATGGGGCCCACGTCATTTATTTCAAGGGGGGTGAAGGGTCCCCGAGGGATGAAGATTAGGGATTCCAAATACTTCAATTTGAATGGCGGGAAAGGGTTGTTGAGATGATGGAGGTTTGCAGATTTCAAGTGTTCCAACATTATTGGGATCCCATATTTTTTTGTTTCAAAAAATCGAAACGAGGCCTAGTTTCAACTGTTTCCTGAAGTTGCCGGGCCTGTATCTCGAAATAGTTAGAATAGACAAAATGATGGCAGTTTGGGATTTCAATTATGTCAGCTCCAGTGAATTTTATACCTGCACGGAAAGAGTAAGAGGGCGCAAAATTCTGCCCAACGGGCTAACCCTCCCTCCCTCGCTCGCTCTCGCTCTCGCTCTCTTGTTCTCGCCCTCTCCCTCTGTCTCTCTCTCTCCCTCTCTCTCTCACATGTACAGACGCAAATATATGTTCATTTTTAAAATATAATATACACATATATACACACATACTCGCACGCAACACACAGTTTGCATTTGCATATTTGTGCGTGCCTGTTGTGTATGCGTTGTCCTGTGAAACTCGCACAGGTCCAAGCCTCGAAGGCGGGCCGTGATCCGGTTGTGGAGGTCGGCCACCTCCTCGTTCTCGGAATCTTGGGCATAAAGAGAGTGCGAATACATGGCTGCGCTAGATAAGCACACAAGAGTTTTCGACAATACAAAGAGACGACGCACGCAGAACGGGGTAGGTAACTGAATCATGGCGAGTGGGATGCACACAGAGCTACATATGCACATACAGAATATACACGCATATTAAATACGTTACATGACGACATTACATGACACTACATCACATTACATTACACTACGCTACATTACATTGAATTGCATTGCATTGCATTACATTACATACACGCATACATACAAACATACATACATACATACATGCATACATACATACATACATACAATCATACACACATATATGTATACATATGTACATATACACAAGGAACATAAGTGTACAAACATATATATGTATATATACACACATATATTTAGAAATGTGTGTGTGTATATATATGTATGTATATGCACAAACATATATATATATATATAGTTGCACTTTGGGTATCTGGGTCACATGACATATTTGTGTGGATGAGTCATCTTTGGACCGCCTCGTCCGCGCTGAAATTGTGTATATGTTCATACATATACATATATATATACATATATATATACATATATATAATATAATATAATATAATATAATATAATATAATATAATATAATATGATATGATATAATATAATATAATATAATATAATATAATATAATCTAATATAATATAATCTAATCTA
>CAJNJA010017848.1:0-10811 GCA_905231915.1 Symbiodinium necroappetens
TTCCGTGGGTTTTTGGGTTCCCGGCTGTCGGCCTTAGGGGGTGGAGGTCTCATCCGGGACCATCCAGGGGCGGCCGTCACTTTGGTTGAGGGTTTAGGGGTTAGGGTTTAGGGGTTTAGGGTTTAGGGGTTTAGGGTTTAGGGTTTAGGGGTTTAGGGTTTAGGGCAGAGCTAGTTGACAGCGGACATGAGATGAGGAAAAAATCATCCTGGCTTCATCTGCAGACCGATAGGGGGCCTCGCAGGCAACGAGATCGTGGATGTGCACGTGAGCGACTCTGACTGGTTGCCCTCTGAAGAGCTAGACTGTCTGTGAGTACTCAAGCAAAAAAACAAACACACACACACACAAAACAAAAAAAGAAACAAAGCAATCCAGGCAGGAGCCGAAACGAGGCATTTCCAGTGCTAAAGTTGTACTACAAGCGATCACAATCCAGCATCCCGGAGCATCCCGACATGGGTTTTGACCTGCAGAACGATAGGTGATAGGGGAGCAGAAAACGATAACCCCCAGACTAATGTCCCGTCGCCGAGCCAGTAACTTTGACCGTGGCTCATAGGCGAAAAGTCATCACTACTTGATTACAACCCCACTACATCTACTTGCAGCCGTACCTCCTACGTCCCGTGATCTTCCAGGTAAGGGTTTAGGGCTCAGGGCTTGACGGCGTTATAGGGCTCGAGGCTTTGAGATCAAGGCTACGGCATGCTGGACTTTCAGCGCGTTGCGTTTTGATCCCCATCTCCAACCGGGGGTTTGAGTCCACCCGAATGACCGGGTTTAGATCCCCAACATTAAGACTCCTCGAAAGGCTTAAATGATAACGTATTAGATAAACCCTAGACAGTAAGACTTTTTGAAAGCTTCTCAAAATAACAACCTAATATAGACTCGACACAGTAAGACTATTCGAAGGACTCCTCAAACAATAGCCGAATGTGGACCCTGCATAGTAAGACTATTCGAAGGACTCCTACACTATATGAAGGAACGCCAGGTTTTGACAACCCCTCCCCCCACCCAGCACGTCTCTTCAGCCATTAAAAGACCTTGCGAGGATGCTTTGGGTAACATCGCCGACCAGGCCTTCGTCTTCCGTCGGTTCTTGCAGCTTAGGATTTAGGGTTATGTATTTGGAAGAAGATGGTCGGAGAGTGTTGGTAGTAGTAGGTGGTGGAAGTAGTCGTCGTCGTAGTAGTAGTAGTAGTAGTAGTAGTAGTCGTAGCAGTAGTAGTTGTAGTAGGAGTAGTACTTGCACCAGTACCAATACCAGTACGAATCCCAGTACCATTGCTAGTACCAGTACCATGACTCGTACCAGTAGGAGTACTACTAGTATTGCTACGACGATGTCGACGACGGTGAATGTTATCATGATCGATTTCTGTCTGTGTTTTTGTTGTGTGATTGTGAGTGGTGGTGCGTTTGGCTTACCTGCTCGGAGGTCCACGGGTAGTTATAAATGCGGCTATAAGTAATAAGTAAGGGAACTATAACTATAGCCCAGATTAGGGGTCTTATAAACCGGCTTCTAACCACCCATGAACCTTCAAGTGCTGGGTCGTCAGAAGTGTTGCCAGTGTTTGGCAGGTCACGGATTTTGCGAACAAAGGCATCGATCAGGTCACCGACCAGCTTGGCTGCTTGACTTCTGCTGGCTCTAGGATTTGAGGGGCTAAGGAATAGGCACCCAGCAGCCTTAAGCGCTTAGCCCGGCTGCCAAACTGTGGGACTCGTGTTTTGCGTGCCGGAACGTTAAACCTTGCATGCTCTGGGCACCAAACGCCATGGCCTTGACCTGCTTCCCTTTGACCCAAACCCCAACCCTTCGGCTGCAAAACCATTCAACCTCGAACCCGCAACCTTCCGAAGCCCGAAGCCCCAAACCCTGTACCCCAAATCCCCAACCAAACCCTAAACCCTAAACCGCAATGCCCCAAGCCCTGAACCCCAAATCCCCAACCCCAAACGCCCCAAGCCCTGAAGCCGTAAAGCCCTGAAGCCTTGAACCCTGGCCCCAAATCCCCGGTGTAGAAGCCTTACAGACCCGCCACCCGCCACAGAAGCCCTACCTGGAGGTTCATGGTAGTTATAAGTGGGGTTATAAGTCCGCTAATTTGGGTTATAACTATAGTTACCCTACTTATAACTCGACTTATAAGTACCCATGAACCTCCAAGTAAAGCCCCTACAAAAGCCGGAAGCCCTTGAATCCTTAAGCCGCGAGCGCCCTCCGAAAGTCCCTGAGACCTTCAAAGCAGCCTAAATAGTCCCAAGCAAAATCCGAACGCTCGCGCTATATAGAAGCCCGAAGGGGCCTAGGAAACCCCTAAACCCTCAACCCCTGAACCCTAAACCCTCAAGACAGGGACACACGAAAAACGGTTTAGGGCGTCGGGTACGCTGCAAAGCACGCCCTAACCGTCTCTGACGTCCAGGCGATGCTCTCGAGGCGGCGGACAATGAGGTCCTGGTGCCTCGGATGCTGAGATTTCTGCCCCTTGTAAAGGGTTATTTTAGGGCCCTAAGCCCCAAAAATTGAACCCTAGGCCATAAACCCTTTAAAGGGGTTCCTTTAGGGCCCTAAACCCCAAAGCTTGAACCCTAGGCCATAAACCCTTTAAAGGGGTTCCTTTAGGGCCCTAAACCCCAAACCTTAAACCCTAGGCCATAAACCCTTTAAAGGGGTTCCTTTAGGGTCCTAAACCCAACACCCTAAACCCTAAAAGCCTTGCCTGCTGCGTGCGAGTGTGAGAGTCGAAAACCTTTTTAGGGGCTCCTCTAAAGGCTTCCTTTGAAATTTTAGGGGCTCCTTTTTGGAGCGTTCCTTTATGGGATTCCTTAAAGGGTTCCTTAACAGGGGGGTTTTCTTTAAAGGGTCTCCTTAAAGGGTTCCTTTAGGGGTTTAGTTGTTCCGAGGTTAAGGTTTGGAGACGTACGGGTTTTTGGGGTGTAGGGTAGAGGGCATTTTTGTACCAGTAGGGTGGTAGATGGGTTCTCCAAACCCAGTAGTACCAATTTGGGGTTTGTAGAAGTCTAGAACGACGAAGGGGTTAGGTCTACTGTTGTTTCCCTTGCATGCTTCCACATGAGAACTGAAAAGGAAGGTCGGCTCCACGCTCCCGTGAACCTGAAACCCTGGCAGCGTTTACAAATGGGAGTTTCCGAAAATTAGGGTACCTTCTTTGGGGTCCTTATAATAAGGATCCTACTATTTAGGTTAGGGTACTATATTAGGGTCCCCTATTTTCGGAAACCCCCAAATTTGAAAAGGTCAATGAGTCGAGGGAAGGAAGGATGTGATATGAGTATGATATGAGCCAAGGTCCCGAAAGCCTAACCCCCCCAAACCTTAACTCCCTATACCATAAACCGACCCCCAAGCCCCTAAATCCTAAACCACAAAACCCCAAAAAACCCCAAACCCCCCCAAACCCTAAACCTTAAAACCTTAAAACCCCGAACCCTAAACCTCTAAAGCCCCAAAACCCCTGGACCCTTTGTCGTTAGAGGGGCCTTGGTGGGAGAATCAAGGTCCTCCTGGCAAAGTGCAACGATTCCTTGGAGGCTCGGGAGTGTGTTGAGGAGTTTTGGGGCTGGGGGGGTGAGGGTTTAGGGTTTAGAAGGGGGGGTTTTGGGGCTAAGGGCTTGAGGGCACAGAGGCTTAGGTTTGAAATCAGGGTTTGGGAGGGTCTTTGCCGTTTTCATGGCAGCAGTCTATTTTGTGATCTGTCGTTGTCGGTCGGTACCAAATAGCTATATGGGAACATGCAGCTACATGGTTGTTGATGCCTATTCATTATGTTTTTTTTTTTTGTGTGTGTGTGTGTGTGTTTGGTTGTGTGCTTGTTTGTGTGTGTGTGCTTGTTTGTTTGTGTGTTTGCTTGCTTGCCTGCCTGCCTGCCTGCCTGCCTGCCTGCCTGCCTGCCTGCCTGCCTGCCTGCCTGCTTGCTTGCTTGCTTGCTTGCTTGCTTGCTTGCTTGCTTGTGTGTTTGTTTTGTTGTTAGCTTGTTTATTTGATAGGTTTGGTGTTTTGTTGTTTGTAAGGTTTGTTTGTTAGGTTTGTTTGTTTGTTCGTTGGTGGTTTGTTTGTCGTTTGTTGGTCGTTCATTTAATAAGTTGTTCTTCGGCTCATGATCGTTATCACTACGATTGCTATCATTACATATCATTACTAATGCTCGAATTACAATACGTAGTTCTTTGTTGGGCATTGCTGCAGTTGCCGTCGTCGTCGTCGTCGTCGTCGTCGTCTCCGTGGTCGTGGTCGTGGTCGTGGTCGTGGTCGTCGTGGTCGTCCTGGTTATGGTTGTGGTTGTGGTTGTGGTTGTGGTGGTTGTTGTTGCTGTTGCCGTTACTCCTGCTCTTGCTCTTGCTGTTGCTGTCTCTGTCGCTGTCGTTGTGGCTGTTGCTGGCTGGCGCTGCTGCCGGTGTTGCTGCTGTTGTTGTGGTTGTGGTTTTGGTTGTGGTTGTTGGTTGTTGTTGCTGCTGCTCCTGTTCCGACTACTGCTGCTACTGCTACTACTACTACTACTACTACTACTACTACCTATACTACCTATACTACCTATACTACCACCTACTACTACTACTACTACTACTACTACAACTACTACTACTACTACTACTACCACCTACTACTACTACTACTACTACTACTACTACTACTGTTGTTGTATACTACTTCTACTTCTACTTCTACTTCTGCTACTGCTACTGCTACTGCTACTGCTACTGCTACTGCTACTGCTACTGCTACTGCTACTGCTACTGCTACTGCTACTGACTGCTACTGCTACTGAGCTACTACTACCGCTAGTTTTGTTCCCATCGTGAATTTTTGGTTTTGCACCTGTGTGTGTGCGCGTGTGGGGTGGTTCTTACGTGTTAGGTGTGTTTGCTTGCTGTTTTGTTTTTTTCTTCTTTTTTTTGCGGGCTTGGTGCATGCCAACTATCAAAGCATTGAGGTATTCCATGTGGCAATGAAGATGAATGCCACCATCGCCGAGAACATCACGAGGCCAATCGAGATCAGGGTCCGGGGCTGCTGCCTAAGAAACCTTTAAACCTTCAACCCTAAACCCTACACTGGTCCTACACCGTAAACCCGAAACCACTCAACCCTCAACCCTCAACCCTGAGCCCGAAACCGCTCAACCCTCAACCGTAAACTTTAAACCACTAAGCCCTCAACCCTAAACCCGAAAACCACTAAACCCTCAACCCTCAACCCGCAAAACTCAAGCCTCTGAGTCGGAGAATAGTCTGGAGGCCAGTGTGTATTTTCGGCCCCGCGACCTGCGAACACCAAGCCAGCCAGAGCCCATAAATTGCTAAGCACATTGAGGGTTTAGGGTTTTGCGGGTTAGGGTTCAGGGATGTTTAGGGCTTAGGGTATCACCGAAGGAGCATCGCAAGTTGACGGGCAGAGGCACAGCTGGAGTTTCCAAAAGTTTGGTTTAAAGGGTTTAGGGGATGTTTCCGGAGTCTTAGAACATGGGCGCGGCTATCTAGGGTCGATACCAAGCGTGGCAGCTCCCAAGTAGACGATTCGGAGGTGTGGCCCACTGTATATACCCACCCAACCCCAAGCCTTGAACTGGCTTTGGCTCAGGAACAGCGCAGATGGCCAATCCCTTTAAACTGTAAGCTTTGGAGCTGTGGGCAAGATCTTCCGGCAACCCGGTAGTCGAACAGTTGTCTAGTTGCGTAGGGTTTGTGCTTAGGGT
Source organism: Symbiodinium necroappetens (assembly GCA_905231915.1). NCBI lineage: Eukaryota > Dinophyceae > Suessiales > Symbiodiniaceae > Symbiodinium > Symbiodinium necroappetens. The sequence goes on from CAJNJA010017848.1 coordinate 5,733, forward strand.
TTAGGGAGAAGTGTACTGCGGCGGACTTGGCCGGGCGAGCTCAGTTCAAGCCTGTGGAAAAAGGGAGAAGTGTACCAGGTAAAGGGCAGCGCATGCGTTGTTTTTGCGGGTCTCTGGTAGTTCTCCTTCGCAGACATGCGGCCCCATCCGCCAGAAGATGAGCAGCCCTGCGAGTTCTCGGCAGCTGTTCCGGACGAGCGTGTGCCTGCATTAGATGATGCTGTGCCGCATGCTGAAGTCAATTTTCCCGCTTCCTCGCTCGTGCAGCCCTGCACAGTGACAGAGGAAGCGGATCCACACAGGATCTCTGTTATGGCCAGCGAGGAGTCGTCGGCTGATGGTCGCAACAGCCATGAAAGCAGTGAGGGTGAGCATTCCTCTACGTCTTCCGAGAAGGATGTCCAGGCCAATCTCGGTGCCGAGGCGGGCGAAGTATATTTGGCCCAACTGATTGCCAGAATGGCGGCGTTTTGCCCAGACATTATCCAGGCGGTCCATGCTTACCAGGCCGTGAAGAGATTCGGCCACATTTTTCGGGCTCAGAAAGGAGCATCAGCATCGCATCGCCGTGTTAGCTTCGAGACCACGAAGATAGACCAGTTTTGGAGTCACAGTTGGCACGGCCCGAAGTGGAACAAAGCTATGACGGCTGTATATGTGAACAATGGCATGATGGCAGCACTGGTGGCGGCCCCAGTTTCGTTTCTAGTGATGTTTCTTCATGCCTTTCGGATCCTGCCAACTCTTCAGCTTGTCAGAGGCATACGATTTTATCCAAGCCATTCGTACTGGGTCAAAGTCCTTTGCTTGGTGTTGTACTTTGTGGCTTTGTTCTTCTGGATGCCGCGGCAGAAGATATTCCTGGATGTCTTGTGCATCGATCAGGGCAGCGCGAGACGCAAGGCACTCGGGCTGGCAAGCATGGGTGCATTTCTGAGGGCCTCCGATTCTCTTGTGATCTTGTGGGATCCATCGTGGAGCCGCCGGCTCTGGTGTGTCTTTGAGCTGGCTGCATTTTTGCATAGTCGTCAGGTCGATGGGAGACAGGTGAAGCTGACCATCAGGCCAACCTTGTTGGGCCCTTGCTTCATCTCGTTGCCGATCGCTTTATCGTTTGTGATGCTTGCGATGAGCTTCATCCCCGACGAAAACGTGTTTCCAGGGGCCGATCCAGACCGCCTGCGGTATTTCATTCTGTGGCCGTCAATCGGGCTGTCTATTTTCATCGGCTTCTTCTTCAGCATCATCAAGTTGCGAGCATACTTTCGTTATGTGCAGGCGCTGGAGCAAGATATCGGCAAGTTTGTCGTGAACGACGGTATGTCACACTGCTGCAGTGTGGGTCATGTATCTGCTGCTGGAACCCAGATGGTCTGCGATCGCCGAGTCATTTTGCAGTGCATCACAACTTGGTTCGGCAGTGTCGAGCAGTTCGAATCACACGTGCGGACCGATGTTCTGCAATGTCTTCAAGACCAGCTATCCAGGGAGGTTTTCACATACAAGCAGATCGCGGTCTCAGCTCTTCCCATGCTCTGGCATTACATGGACTCAGCCGCGACTATGCACTACCATTACATTGGAATTGGCGACAGGCCCCTTTTCGGAGCTATCCGCGAGTTCGTCAGAGGTCTTGGCTGGACCTTTGGCGTGGTGCCTGTGGTAGTTTTGGCCACGGTCAGACTGTCATACCTGCTGCAACGCCGACGCACCTTTGTCGTTTGCGACATAATGGTCAACCTCTCCATCATGGCAATCACCTTCCTCTTCGTGGTTGCAGCTCTGATGTCTGAGCAGTGGTTCTGGACCATGAACTTGGAGGGTTTGGAGCCAGGGCAATTAAGCCCATATGAGCTCCTTCCTGGTTCAGCACTCTTCAGCATTGTGATGCTCTCCATTGCTCTGACACAAATCACGATTAGGTACGTAGCTAGATGCTCGAAGTGCACATTCCGAAGGAAGGCACCAGTCGGGCACGCTCTCAACGATTAATCTCTTCTGCAGGGGACCCCCCCCCAATTACACCGATACTTACCTGCTGTAGGAACTTCTGATCGCAGCTCATCCTTCTCTTCTCACCCTTAACCCTGAAACAAAGTTTCAAAAGTTCAAGTCCCATTTTTGTCGCGAGATTTGCAGAGTTGGCTTTCGATCCTGCCATGCAGAAGCCAGAAACAGGAGTGTATCGAAATAGATAGGGGTTCTTAAATCCTTACAGAAGGCTTGTCGTAGATTCACTGTATAGGGCTTTAAGCCCTTGAAAGAATGGTCCAATTTTTACGGTAGGGGCGCAGGGAAAAGTAGCACCTGAAGCTTTGTCTCAATGTTCCAACTCCCTTCTATATATCTCGATGTCTTTTGTAAGGTTTCCCAGGGGCTTTTGGTAAGGATTCCCCTGGGATGAGGGTTTAGGGTCCGGCTAGTTTCAGGAACTCCAATGTCAACTTCAGATGCAAAGGTCAAGTCATCGTACGGAGCAGACTTCTCAAACTTCTCCTAGCCTGAAGCTTCAGTACTACTGCCCCTTACTACACAAATAAACAGCATCAATATATAATATACCCCCCCAAACCCAATGTCTTACTGTGAAAAGGTCCTTGTGCTAGAGCAGGCGTCTAGGTCAAAGGCGATGTGAGCCTTCCGGGGTTCCCCTGCCTTTGCACTCCTTTTCAATTTAGGGTTTTACGGTTTACGGTTTAGGGGTTTGTTCTTACCTTGCTAGGCGTTGAAGGGGCTTTCGGTTTTAAAGGTTTAGGGCCTAGAATACGTCTACGTACCGGACTTGGGGATTTCAGGGGCTCTTTTGTCGGGTCAGGATTCATGGTGAAACAGGTATGTCCTGAATCGCTCAGGGTCAAGAAGCTCGCGGACGAAACCGTGGGCTCGCTCATGCCGCTCTACAAGACCATCTCTGAACAGGTGCCTTCCGCATCGGATTGCCAAAGGTATTGAGTACTTAGGGCTTCTTACGATGACTACGACGTGTTTGACGGGCATTAGAGCCACTTTAGAAACTTGATGGGCTTTAGAGCCACTATAGAAACTTGAGAGGATCTTCTGAACTTAGTACCGCTGGGAGTTCTTGAGCACAAAGCACGGCCTGACAGTGGCCAGGGTCCATTCGTGTCCGGGGACATTCTGTAGCCCAATCTACCAAACCACATGGACCCAAACCAGGAGCCTTAGGCGCGTTTGCTCACTACCGTCGATGCTTGTGTATGACCCGAAGTCCTTGCCGCAAGGGTGAGGTGACACACCATAGAATAGGGGCGTGAATCAGTAGAGCATTGAGTGTTTCGGTATATTGCACTCTGTCTCTGTAGCGTCGATCATCAGAACTGTTACTCCTCAGTATTCCGACATGACGCGTTGCATCTTCGGTGGAAGGCCGCCGATAGATGTGATCTTACATCTGTCACATTTCGGCATTCCTGGGGGGGGGGGGGTACGCCCTCATCAACTTCTCATGGCCATAATGCTCCGAACCCTATACCCTACATCCCTAAGCCCTAAACCCTAAATCTTAAACCCTAAACCCTAAATCCACCTGTCAGGTGACCAATGCCTTCAGCGCGGCGACGAGCCCTGCCTCACGCGGGAGGGTGCACAAGAACATGACATCCACATTAAGAGTTTGGGGGCCTAGGGTTTCGGGACTAGATAGCATCGAATGTCCGTTTTTGTGTTGCGCGAAGGTTAGAAACTTACACGCAAGTTGAACTTAAATTGTTTATGAATAGCCTAGAACAGTATAGCCCTGAATCCTAACCTTAAGCTTGAGCCCTGGACGCATAGGCTGAGGCAGCAGGAAGCAGAAGGCAAAGCAGTCACAGTAAAGTGATTACAGAAGCAGTGTCCCGAAAGCGTGCGCAGCAGCCTGTAGCACCGAACATCATCTCCGCCGTCCACCCGTTGATATTCATCCATGCTCATTCATCCGTCTGCACACCACCTCCACTCGGGAAAGCCAACGAGAGAAAGAGGTTTGTACGAACTGATTTAGCGGCAGCCAGTAGCAGTAGCAGTGACAAGCAGAAGTAGTGCGTGCATTTTAGGGTTTAGGGCTTTGGGGTTTGAGGGTTTATGCTTTAGGGTTTTTGGGGGTTTTAGGGTTTACACTTTAGGGTTTTTGTCCTAGGTTCAAGCAAAACTGCATGCAGGCATAAATCTTCGCCACGTAGGGTGTCCTAGTTTCTTCTCGGCTGCGTCATGAAACGATGGTACTGTAGCTTGTGCTAGAGGGCATAATCCAGAAATCCTAGCGCATCCTGAGCCCTAAACCTTAAACAGCTCCAAAGCTCCGCGCACTCTAATTCCTCAACCCTCAGACCTAAATCCAACCATTTCTGTAAGTCCTGAACCTACACTCTGATCTACTGTAAGCCCCCTAATATAGAAGCCTAAATAATTACCGACACTACTGTTCGGGTTCTTTATTGTAAATAAACGACAAAGGGACCCAGAACCCTATTCGAAGTGTTGAGGCCCCTACATTAGCCCTACTACTGGGGTCTGCATAAAGTAGTATCCTCCTCAGGGTTCCCGGACGGACGGTGTAGAAAGAACGCCCCCCCCCCAAACCCGGTTTACCTATTGCAGGCCCTACATTAATGCCCTCTTTTAAGCGTCAACATCCGAAGGCAGCCTCTGATAAACCCCTAAAGCCCTAAACCCGGAAAAGCCTAAACTGATCGACACTCTGTGCCATGCCAGCCTTGTGCGAGTGTATGAGTCGAAACTGATCTCCTAAAGCCCCAAAACGCCCCTAAACCCTAAGCCCTAAGCCCTATAAGCCCTATAAGCCCTATAAGCCCTATAAGCCCTAAACCCTAAACCCTAAACCCTAGCCTACTCTGATCTCGACGGCCCAGGACTCTCCTGAAGCCCATTGGCCTCCATGACGAGGCGGAGAAGCTAGCGGCTTGCGCCACACGGCTTGGTTTAGGGAGGGTTTTAGGGTTTTAGGGTTTTAGGGTTTAGGGGTTTAGGGTTTAGGGTTTTAGGGTTTAGGGTTTTGAAGCTTTTTGGGGTCTGGGGTGCGGGGGAGGAGGGTTCAGGGTTGGGGTTTAGGGGGCAGGG
>CAJNJA010017849.1:0-10810 GCA_905231915.1 Symbiodinium necroappetens
GTACTAGTACTGCTACTGCTACTGCTGCTGCTGCTGCTCCTGCTCCTGCTCCTGCTACTGCTACTGCTACTGCTACTGCTACTACTACTACTACTACTACTACTATTACTACTACTACTACTTCTTCTACTTCTAGTACTACTACTACTACTACTACTACTACTGCTACTATTACTACTATTTCTCCTACTCCTACTCCTGCTCCTGCTCCTACTACTCCTACTCCTACTCCTACCCCTACTCCTACTCCTACTCTTACTCTTCCTCCTACTCCGACTCCTCCTCGTCCTACTCCTCCTACTCCTACGCTTACCCCTACCCCCCCTACTCCTACTCCTACTCCTGCTCCTGCTCCTCCTCCTGCTCCTCCTACTCCTACTCCTGCTCCTCCGCCTACGTGCCCTACTCCTACCCTACTCCTAGTACTTCTCCTACTGCGGCCGCTCTCCACGCTCCCGCTCCTGCCGAGGGCCACTGCTGCTCCGACTAGCACTATTATTATTGCTGCTGCTGCTGCTGCTACTGCTACTGCTACCTGCTACTGCTACTGCTACTGCTGCTAGTAGTAGTAGTAGTAGTAGTAGTAGTAGCAGTAGTAGTAGTAGTAGTAGTACTACTACTACTACTACTACTACAGCTACTACTACCACTGCTGCTACTATTCCAGGGGGTCTTCAACCTGCTCGAGCGTGGGGGCAGTAAGGCCGCCTTGGATTGTCCTACATGGTGTTGGGCTTCTATGCTGGGGCTGGATGAGTTTAGTGAGTCAGATTTGATCCGACGTCGGAGTGCCGTGAGTCGTGGAGCCCAGACCCGAAATCACTTCTACGAAGGAATTACGAGGGGTCTTGTTGGCGTTTAGGGCTTCAGTCGGTGACGAGTTCGACTTGTGCAGCTTGGAATTGGGTTCCTGTGGTTTGTGGAAGCAGAGTTGGCTTAGATGTTGAATCGATCTTGCTGCTGAGATCTTGCCTGTCGTCCCTCAGCTGATCATGCCGATCAAGCCGCGCCCTCACGAAGGGCAGTAACGAGAGCAACATCAGTGATCATCCGTAGCACCAGTGATAGTGGTGCCAGCAGCACAAGCTACAATTGGAAGAGCCTCACTGGTAGTCACATAAACAAAGCTGATGGCATACGCAGAAACAGCTCTCTGTATGATTGTCACAACCGTCCTGATCCTCAACGTAGTGGTACTGCAGTGCAAACGGGAGGAGAAGATGCGGCAAGAAGGAAAGGAGCAGCAGCGTATGCTTTTGCAGTTGCAGCATTCGCAACCACACCAACGACGACTCCACCATCGCTGCCAATGGTAGCAGCCGTGCCATAAGTGCCAATCACGAATGTCTCGGAGGACACACACGGCTGGATGGACCAGTAGATATTCTCAAAACAAGAGCAGTGCGAATGCAGTATGCAGCAACGCAGCGAGCACCATAGTAGTGCGACATCGTTTCCCCAGCTGCTCTGTTCGAATCGTTGTCCCTTTATACTTCAGACAAGTTCACTGTTGAGAGCAATTTATGATTGCTTCTGGCAGAAGGCCTGTCTCCAAAATTACATCTCAGGCAGAATGGTTTTTCAAATGGCCTAGAAGTTTGGCAGTCCATCCGAAAGCCCCAAAACGAAGTCCCAATCCCAAAACGGAAACCCGAATGACTTGAAACTCGAATCCTCAATTCTGCACGCACCGAGGATGGCCTTGAACACCCGGGATGCGGAGGTCATCAACACCACCCTGAAGGTGCTGCAGGCTGGGTGGGCGCCCTTGAAAGCAGCCTTGGTTTGGGGGAGTTTGGGGTCTCAACCTTCTTCAGGACTTCTTGGCAGTTAGCAGGGAACCGTGGGGAGTCAGAATGCAATAAAGTTCAGGTGGGTTAGGGTTGGAGGCTCGTTCGAGCACAGTCGCGCGGGCGATGCCGCCAATCAAGCGCACTCGGTTCTCCTTAGATAGTGGGTAGAAAAAACATTCCTTTCTTCGATGGTCCGAGAGTTGCTTGTACAAGTCTCTCACGTCAAGAGGAAAAGAGCAATATTATCAAATGTTGCACTTTCTGACAGCCTCGGGCTGCAGGCGTTGGTTCTCTCAGGGGAGATGATTGGTGAAGCCTTGGTTCCGCAGCTCGGCCTATGTGTAGATCTTGTAATAACTGATCGTCACGAGACTGACAATAATTGACGCGAGATAGTGGTGTACTTAGGAGTATAGTAAAGTGTTTGATCTTCGCGGCAGGGTTCGTGCCTCCAAGCATGGAGTCAGACTTACGACGCATTTCAGCTCATCTCAGCGCTCCGACTCTGGCACAAAAGTCTCCCCAGCCTAAGGTACTATCGCCAGATCCTCCCCATCTTCAGCATTTTCAAGCAGTGCTGTCTGGCGCTCAGTCTGCTGGGGCAAGCAAAATGTGGCGACCAAATGCTTTACACGCCACTGCTCCCACCAGAGGCGTTCCTTCCGATGGCACCTGTTGAATTCAAAAACCGACGAAGCAAGGCTTTGTCGGTAGGATGCAGACATGCCAGGTGTAAGGCGAGGGTTGGGTGGGAGAAAAGGCATCCGGCTGATGCTGGTGATGTGGGCGATGCTCGGCGCCGTGGGGTCCTGGTGGTGTGGGCGAGAGTGAGAGCAGAAATCCACTCCGGCTGACGCTCCTGATGCTGACTTGGGGCATCGTAGCTGCCGCCTTGATTCCTGTTGTTCGCCGGCACTTGGATGAAGCATGGCATAGATAGGGGACGGGATGCTCCGTTCCCGAGGCCCAAGCACCTTCGATCAGATCGATTATGCGCAGCGCAAGCGTGTCTCAGCAGCAAAGGCTTGCTGTCGGGCAACACCCTCTTATTGCCGTCGCAGTCGATGTTTCATGGGTTTGCTAGCTGCTAGCTCGACGATCATCTGGTCTTGCTGGAAGCCTAGGCCGGTGGGAAGCTGGATATCGTATGGCATGCAAGATGTAGGAATTAACTACGAAGGTGTGCCAACTTGCAGAGATGATGGCTTGGAGCATTTATCTTCAGGCACAAAGGCGAGCATGGAACTTGACACTAAAGAGGCAAAGCGAGGCCCAAAGCCACGACCGCCCAGTCTTTAGTCTAGGCAACAACCTCGGAGAGCTCATCGATGAGACTTTAGAGATCTTCGAAATCCACGGCGGCGAGGACTATCTTAAAGACAGGAACTTGCTCAGAGATGGTTTGAGGGAGGCTGGCAGAGGAGGATTCGAGGCTTCATGCTTGAGGCAGCAATGACGTATGATGAGGTCATGGGATGGCAGTAACCTACAAAAGCGCATTTGCAGTCACAGCGGTGCAGTTCTTGATAGTCACAGTGTTGCAATTACATGCGTCGAAAAGTCAAAAAATAATTGCCAAGAAGCGTTAGTGTTCTGGGTGAGCTATCCTGAATTGTCCGACAAACGCAAACCCGCTAGCTTGGCAGTTGCTGGTACGGTTCATAAGCTGAATTGAGGGGCTGCATCCCAGGAATTCGGTCATGTTCTGATTCATTGTGTTTACGGAGGCGATGCTGCAGCTTCCAGCGTGACGTCTGGGTTTGCTTGCAGCAATGATGTGCTAGGACGCTTTCATCAACATCAAGTACATGATCCCAACCTACGAGCCTCTGTCTCAGAGGGTAGAGACGGCAGACAGTACCTCGATCTCAGCCTCAAATTCCGGAAGTAGAAAGCGTGGTCACGAGGGGCTCAACTATACAAGGTTGATGCTCCCCGGCATTATCAGCTGCATGCGGCTTCTATTTTACAGAAAAACGACGACCACGTGCCATTGAATTGGGCAGAAGGGAACACGCTCGGGCCTTGTGCTGAGGCAAGGCATGAGCATAAGGGCTGAAAACGCTGCTGCTATCTGAGTGCATGGACAGCACGAAGGGAGCTTTCCGCTGCCGAGGTCCTGCATGTTGGGCTGAGCTGCAGCGGCTGCGACTGAACCTTGGAACCCAACCTCCATGATTTTTCTAAGCACTTCCAAATTCGCAGGATCAACTCTGTTTGCATCGTAGTTATACTGCCAGCGGTGAGGTGGGCACATGCTACATGTGAGATCCCTACGTCGTTTTGCTTCTCAGTAAGCCCCAAAAGGTAGCGACATCAAGAGAATCGTTCTCCAATGGTTCGGGTGTTCGGCCCTGGCATTCTTGTCCAGCCCTCGTCGCAAACCCCTGCACTTCAACTTGAAGCATACACCTTCGGGACGTCTGATGCCGCTGCCTGGATGTGAGGAGCTCCCGAGGGAGATGACCTTTCCGAAACGAGTTGCCCACACTGCGCTCAGCTCAATCACGAGACTCACTCTTCCGCATTTCACCGAAGAGTGTCACACGTGTAAGCAACCAAATTCTGATTTGAAACTTCTCGCAACCAGTGCAGGCAACTCCAAAACCACCCCCGCGGCGTCCAGAGACCATGAAATCATGGGCCATTGTGACTGCAACCAGCAGCTGAGCTTTTCGGACGGTCGAGATCTGACCAGGCCTGTCCCACCGTCGCATGCCGGAATCAATGCACTCTTGCAGATGACTCGAAGTCTAGGTGCGCCTTATTTACAGCTTCCTCGTTTCGAGACTTCTCTCAGCAAGCACCTGGACACCCGAGGCTGAGCTAATTCCTTGTCAGGCAGAGTACTCTCGAAGCCCAAGCTTCCATTGGACTTTGAAACATACGGCGTGACAAGACCAATGTGCTGTGCATGTAATGTAATGCAATGCGTTGTATCGTCATGTAATGAAATGAAATGAAATGTAATGTAACGTTGTGTAGTGTAGTGTAGTGTAGTGTAATGTAGTGTAATGTTGTGCTTTGTTCTGTAAAAGCATTAATGAATGTTTGCGTGCATGTATGCATGCAAGCATGCATGCATGTCCATGTGTGTATGGATGGATGCATGTGTGGATATACGTATGCATGTGATCATGTGTGCGGTTTCGCATGCCGGCAGGCTGCATGCAGGTACGTAGGTAGGCAGGCAAGTAGGCAAGCAGGGAGGTAGGTAGACAGGCATGCATGTATGTACATAAATGCTCTTGCACAGACGACAAGTAGGGAATACATAGATACGCATACGTAGGCAAACATTCTCTCATCTCCTATCTGCATACATGGATACATGCCTACGCATCTACATACCTACAAACAATCTAAAAGACAACCAACCAAACATACATATATACATACGTAAATACGTACCTCCGTATATATATATATATAAATAAATAAATATATAAATATATAAATAAATATATAAATAAGTAAATAAGTAAATAAATAAATAAATAAATATATATAAATATATATATATATATCTGGCACACACACACACTTAGATGCAAAATTATCGGTACACCGTCATGTATAGGTATGTGTGCGCGTGGGTGTCTCTGTACATATTGTATGCATATGTACACATGTGTATATATGCACTCACACATGTATGTGCATATACGTGTACCTACGTGTATATACACACATGTACATATGTACGTGTGTATACATACACGTACATCCGTAAACACATGTATGTAATATATATATATGTATATATATGTGTATATGAATATACATTTGCGTACATATATATATGTATATACATGTACATATATATATATATCTATATGCAAGTATGTATGCTGCATGTATCAATGGATGAATGCACGCATGCATGTTTGTATGTATATATATACACATACATACACGTACACCTCCATATATGCATGTATACATATGTGCACATGTACGTTACATACATACATACATACATACATACATACATACATACGTACATACATACTTACACACATTTATACATATGTACACAAGTTTGTGTGTGTATATATAGAGATATACATATTTATTGTCATCTGTAGGAATACACACTTTTGCACACACACACACATATAGATAGAGAAGTGAATATCAACAAATAGATAGGCAAATAGATAGGGCAATAAATAGATACAAAGAGAGATGTATGTATATCTATATATATATATATATTAACAATGTCCCCTCCCCCCGATATATATATATATATAAATACACACATACACGCCTGTGTTCGTGCATATACACACATATGTGGTACATATAATGCAAACCGTCCTGCGCTCTGCTGCATCGACAGCCGAAGTCCGGTTTCTGTGCAGTCGGGCCGGCCAACAGCGGGGCTTAAGAGTCCCAGGGAGTCGGGGCACACGGTTTTCGGGTTTGGAGTTTGGGAGTTCAGGGATTTGGCGATTTTCGGGTGTTTGTTTGTGGAGGCGGCGCCGCGATTGCATCTTAAGAAAACGCTTAGGGGGGAGGTTGCAGGCTTCGAGGCTGTTGAGTCTTGCCACAAGAAGCCGCAGAGCTCTGCAAGTTTAGCGCATCGGCCGAACCCCGCAGCTTTGAGCGCTTCCGGTTGTTTAGGAGGTTCCGACCGAGCCTTCCCCTCTAGGCCCTGCGCGATAATTGGGGTAGAAAGGCCCAGCTAGCGGCTACGGCTCAGGATTCAACCCAGGGCTTTTGCAGGGAGCTCTTCCAAACGTGCTGTTGTGGCGTCGCCTCCCCAACTCCGAGCTTTCCGTGTGGCTCAGGATGACAAGGGTAGTGCCGCCATCAAACAAGATACCGTTAATGTACTGCAATTGTCTTTGCCTTCGGCAACTTTCGAGAGCACTGGACTTGATCCTCGGCCGACCTGCCTCCTTCATCTCTGCAGCTCGCTCTGACAAGGATGGGAGCAGCAGTTATGGGAGTCCGTGGCCCTTGCTGCCATGTCCTGCTTCTTTTCTCAAAACAGTCCACGTGGCAAGGGGCCTCCGGATTCATCGACAGTTTCACTTAAGCCGCTGCCTGCAGAACAACCCAGGCCCATATGCGACCTTCACCTACAACCTGTCAGGGCTTACGTGCTCAGGCACTTCCCATTCTCTTCTGCCCCAAGAGCCTGGAACGGTAGTCTGGGGTCTCGGAGTTTCTGGTTCTGCCTAACACCTTCCTGTCCTACTACCCCAGACCCCTGATCCTCTTCACGTACACAACATATTCAACATTCCGAAAAGAGACTGGGACGACAACAGGTACTCAGAGCAACTGTCCGAGCGCTTTCTTTATGACATCGTGAGCACTATTTTAAAGCTTCTCGCAAAAATCGGAGAGTGAACAAGGCTCCGTTCAAAGCAAGCTTGGCTCCAAATCCCTGCAGACCATCGATGTTTCTACATTGATCGCCCTGCCCTCGAGACTCTGCCCCAATTGGTCTTTCTAAAAGCTCCTGGACTGACGTCGCCGTTGTTCTGTCTTGGGGGCTCTTGCACTTGAGGCAACTCCCCAGAGCTCAAAAGCATCCGATCAAATGAAGATCCGTTGCTGCTCATGCCCTCAATTCCAGATAATTCCAGCACCCGTGGTGCATTCAATTTCACAGAAGCCTAGGCTTAGTCTGCACCGACAACGATCACATTACCCAAGCTAAAAGCAGTTTCTGGGTAGCGTGGTCTGATGATGTAGCCGCCCCGTCAAAATATGTCGGAAGCACAACAACTGGAAAGGACACTGTGACCAGCAAGGAGTGGCACAAGTCTGTGTGGAGGACAAGGAGATATCCACAGAGCATAGTAGTAAGTGGTCATCTATCGCGAGAAGGGCATGACGGCATGATGTTCGAAGCATTCGTTCACATGATACGATGGGAAGCACTGCACTTTCACATCAGAAGGCACTTTTGATCGATGGGGAGTTGCCGAACGCACACTCGCTCGGTCGAAGATCGATCGAGCGCCCTGTGCGAGGATGTGCTGATGCCTTGTAGCTGGACCCGAAACCCGAGACCGTGAACACTACGAGCGAGAGAACGGAATGTGAAGTGAGTTTTATGTTGCCTTTTTCATGTTGCGTAAGCGAAAGCAAGAGAAAGGCTGCAGGAAATGAGCGACACCCCAGAGTTCGGGACCCCCTTGGTTACAAGAAGTCGTGCGGCAGAATCGGCAGATCCGGTTCGTCTTAGTGTCTCAATTGCAGCCTGCCAATCCTTAAGGGAGATTGACGACGGTGCTCTGCCAAAAAACGTATTTGGGCAATGATCCACGAATTTTTACATGGTTCCTTCGAACGGTTCAATTACCTGTCTCGTCAAGCCACACTGTATTCTTCTGCATGACTTAAACTTCAAATCTTTCTACCGGACATCTTCTCTTTATTTTAATCAGTCACTCCTAATTGGACGGGTTTGTTTACGAAGTTTCTAGAACATTGAACTATCAAATAGATTTCACCAACATTGTCAAACTTTTCAGTAATTTACTTAAGAAAATATAAGAAAGAGTGTAAAACACTGTGGCGATTCTCTATTTTCGGCTTTGTATTCGATGTAAGATGCTTGGATTAGTTCGATATCCGGCATTCTATATGATATGGGATCTGCAATTTTTTACATTAATTCGAGGTTTCTTTCCGTCTCGTTGTTCTCAAGGGTATTTAGTAGTGGTCGCTTTATCTCGCATTGCTGGGTTGACATATTCACCGATAAACATACGGAAACGGTGTTAAAGTTTGTGATTTTTTCGATGGTTCCACGTAGAATCGAGCGTCTAGATGGGGAATGGCTGGTTTTGACGTCTCGAGTGGGCGCCTAGATGGGGAATGGCTGGGTTGGATGTGGTATGCTGCCACTGATGTTCGTCTCGAGTGGGTGCTTGTGGAATCGAGCGTCCAGATGGAGAATGGCTGGTTTTGATGTGCTGTCATGTTACTGATGTGCGTCTCGAGTGGGCGCTTGTGGAATCGAGCGTCTAGGTTGAGAAAGGTTGGGTCTGGTCTGCTGCCATTGATGTTCTTCTCTAACGGGCGCTTGTGGAATCGTGGGGCATGGCTAGCTGCACTGCTGTGCGTTTGGAGTGGCTTGTAAGATCGAATGTCTTGATAGGCGCGGCTGGTTTGATATGTTGTTATAATATTGATGTACGTCTCGAATGGGCGTTTATATGCTGGAGAATAGAATGACTATAGAAATTAGACGTATAGAATGCGGATCGTATATAATGAATAACATAAAATAAATGGATAATTTGAATAATGAAATATATGATAGAATAATATTTGAGGATATGAATATAGAATCCTAGTTGAAAAATAAATAGAATATCGAATATAAAAAATGGAAATATAAATTAGAAATAAAGAGAAAATCTAAGATTTATATTAGATGAAGAAATACTCAACAGAAGAAAATAACAAGAAATTCGATAGATATTACGAAATAAAAACATGAAAATACAATAGACTATTAATTTACTATCTATTATAAATTCAAAATTTCTTTTTAAAGAAAATTTATATATTTATATTATATATTATTTCTGGTATAAAATATTCTTCGAATTATTTAATTAATAGGCGATTTTAGATATTCCATTTTATCGGTAACCTCGCCGGTCATTTTACCACTATTCTACGATATCATTATTCTACGATACTCTTCTTAAACTCGCTTTCTGGATTCTACGATACTTTATCTAATATATATATTCTCACCGACCACTCGGCAACTTCTCTACGACACTGATTGATTTTTTTATCTCGCTCGTATCTTCGGAATCCATCTCGATATATGCGCCTTCGCCTTGCACCCACCTTGACCCGAGATTCAAAATTTATAAAATACAATATTCTCATATTGAATATCGATGATATCGTGGCACGAAATAATGAAATCCCCCATTCTCGATATTCTACGAGAATCTTATTCCCTATATCTATTCATATTTTCTAGGTCTCGTCTTCTAGATTCCATATTAATTCAATAATATATAGATAATCTCATAGACGATTAGATATTTATATAAATAGATAGAAGATAGACAGATAGATCTACGGGCAGGCAATTAGATAGATAGATAGCAAATAGATACAGACAATCATATAGAAGAAATTCGCACATATTTTAATAATCGTACTAATAAAGATGAAATCGGAATTAGAAAACTACGATATAATAGAATACATTATTTGAATTCAATCTCATAATATTTATTTATATTTTTACCATTGAATTAATATCTATCAAAAACAAATATGCAGATAATTTCATTTTTATAAGAAATCCCAATCGACGCCTATATTCAAATAGAACGACGCCAGAATTTATATTATTAAATTCCTAACGAACTTTTTATTAAAAGATTCTTATGTGCCTTCCTCACTACACTGAAATTTCGATATTCATATTCTAATGTATTTCTTGTTACAAATCTCTTGGATGGCTTTCGAGCGGTCGTAAAATAGGATAAATTTCTTCTTCGAAAGCTCTTTTTAGGGCATGTTGTCGATCCAAAAATTTCGGCAATTTTATTTTTACGAATATATTCCAAAAATTTCGAAATTTTATTATCAAGAACCTATCTCTCTAAAACTATCAAAATTCCGAAACTTTAATATTAAGAAATAGTATCTATTATCATATATCAATTTTTCTTTTAAGACTTCTATAGAATTAAATAATATATCATAATTTTAATATTCATTTCCAAATTATTTATCTCTATAATATAAAAATTCAGAATTTTTAATACCTTATCATAATCAAAAAATTAATTCAACCTTAACCATATATATTATAATATAAATAAAAATTTTAAAAATATATAGAATATTTATATATAGGTTAAATATATACATTCATATTTTGAATTTAATATATATATATTATCTAAAATATATAAATATATTTTTCTAATATAAATATTTTTCAATATTTATATTTTTTTATTTTATTAAAATTATAAAAATTAGAATTTAAATGCTATATTCATATAATT
>CAJNJA010017851.1:0-10810 GCA_905231915.1 Symbiodinium necroappetens
CGGCGTACCCTGTGGATTCTATAAGTTCCTCCCGGGAGTTTGGACCCTCCAGAGCAGACCAAGAGCCCGACAACTCTTGAGAAAAGGAACCTCGAAGATAGGGTTTAGGGTTTTAGGGTGTAGGGTTTAGGGTTTAGGGTTTTAGGGTTTAGGGTTTAGGTCTTAGGGATTAGGGTAGCCCCACAGACTCCGAAAACGAGGTTGTGGCGTTCATCCTCTCTGTCGGCATGGGGCTCCTCACATACACAGGCATGGGTTTCCACCTCTCTGATATGCTTGCCGCAGGTTATGGTTTAGGGTTTAGGGTTTAGGGTTTAGGGTTTAGGGTTTAGGGTTTAGGGTTTAGGGGGACGAGCATTGCCAGGATTGAGCTGCCAAGTTTCGGTTTAGGAGATTAGAGGGTTGTTGTGGTTTTCTAGTCGCAGGCCTTACACCCTAAACCCTAAACCCTAAACACCGAACCCTAAGCCCTAAACGCCAAACCCTAAACTTTAAACCCCAAACCCCTAAACCCCTAAACCCCTATATACATCCTGCATTACCCATAGCAAGGAATATACCAAACTTTTCATAGTTTAGGGTCTTAGGGTAATGCAGGATTTATATCATCAACAGTAGGGTTTTGAGGTTTGAGGTTTTGATTTTGGACTTCTATTCCAGGGGCTGCAGTTTCCGTTTTTGGGCTTGCGACCCAGTTTTTTGAACAAAGGACAGTTTAGAGAATGCATGGTAAAAAGGTTTAGGGTGTAGGGCAGAGAATCGTTGTATCGGAAAAAGTAGCCCGGAACCAAAGCAGCAAACTCTTCACGCCGAGCTCCGGCCCTTCAACTCTCTACTGCTGGGTTGTTTTCGACCAGAAGTTGCACTTGTTCCATGTATCGCACCTAAATAGCTCGAACATCGGCTGGAAGCTCGGAACAAGCAGGGAGGGACCAGAATCCGCTCTGAGGAACTAGTAGGAGGTTTAGGGGTTTAGGGTTCAGGGTTTGGGCTTTGGGGTTTAGGCTTTTAGGGTGTAGGATCTACTCTTTTAGGGTTTAGGATCTACTCCATCAACCGGTCTCCACACAGCAACCTACCATAAAGCAAAGACCTTGGGTTTGGGGTTTAGGGCTTAGAGTTTAAAGGGTTTACGGTTTAAATGGTTTAAGGTTTAGGGTTTAAAGGGTTTAGGGTTTAGGGTTTTTAGGGTATTCTCAAGACAGGAGGAGGCATCGAGCGCATCTCCGAAGAGAACCTTGGCCTTCGAACTGTCGTGGGAGTGCTGAAGGTTTCCTTTTTTTGTTTTTTGCAGTGGGCTCCGCACATACATACAGGCTTACGTACACACATAAATATAAATACAAACGTAATAAATACATAATCAAAAAAGATAAATGAACAAATAAATAGATGAAATGAATAAGCTAATAAACATAGAATATAAACATAAATATAAGTATAAATACAATTATAGAAATTAAAATTTTTTGGAACAAAAACATAAATATAAGTGTATATATTATTATATATATATGTATATATATATAGAAATGAATCAATGAATAAATAAATAAGAATAAGTAAATAAGTAAATCATTCAGCAAATAAGTGAATAAAAACAGAAATAAATAAATAATATATATATATATATATATGCATGCGCATGCATGTATAGTATATGATCTTGTATGTATGTGCATGCCATATGGGTTTTCCATTTGTTGTGTTGTTTGTTACCCGTATTGATACTGCTTGGTTTTGTTGCAGAGTTTTTGCGTGCGATTGGGCTGTACAGTTCATTTGCAGTGATTGCAGTGACTTCAGGGCCTTCAAACATCTGCCTTAAGAAGGGCAGGGTTTATGAAGCATGTGCCAACTTTTTCTTTTGGACAGTGTGTTAGAGGTTGCCACCTAGCGGACCTAGCGGCACTTAAAACCCTACCCAGCAACTGCCCTTCAACCTTCAAGCAGTGCCTAATATCGGGGCCTCAATAATTACCATGGCCCCTAGATCGAGCCCCTGGGTCCCAACTCAAATCCCAAGCCCTAATCCTTACACGTGAGCCTCGGTTCCCTTAAGCCCGTATCACCGGTGAAACTTGAAGATGAGGCTTTGGCATTCCATTCGCTACTTGTGGCCCAACAGGCCTACGTTCTTTGGGAACTATATATAGAAACCATAAAATTAGGAACCCTAAAAGCGTAGGTCTTTTCGGCTACAGGTAGACCCTATATCCTAAACCCTATACCCAAAACCCTAAACCCGTAGAGTCTAAACCGGAATGGCTACGTCGCTGCTCTGCTCTGAATTTGCTGCGGGCTGGCGTGGCTCAAGGCTCCAGGCCTCTCTACGCCGCAACTCTTTTGTGAGAGCGGTAGCACATGCTCCTAAACCCTAAACCCTAAACCCTGCAAAGCCACCCACCGTCGGTAAAGCTGGCACCATGCAGACCTTCAAGCCGGAAGTAACTCGCGATCCCAACTCCATTGCTAGAAGAGCTCGAAGGATTACCAATACTATTTTTTGGGTTCCTTGGTGTAACTAGATTAGAATATACCCCAAAACCCGATTCTGATTATTAAGGCTTCTACATTGCGCGAATCTTTTTGGCATCCCCAGCTCAGGCGTAAGGACTGTCCGAAGTACTCAAGTGGTTATACGGTTTGGGGTTTAGGGTTTACGGTTTAGGGCATAGGGTTTAGGATTATGCAGATTGTATGGGATTGATACCCTGGTTGAGGGCAAAGTCACCGTCATGTTGTACTAGTGAAGCAAGACCAATCCTTCACGGCTTCGCGGACGACAATGGCTTCCGCAACAGCCCAAGCGGATCCAGGCAGCGTGCGTGGATTGGTTTCAACCCCAACCTCCAATCCCTAAATCCTAAACCCTAAACCCTAAACCCTAACCCGTACTTGGAGGTTCATGGGAATTAATAAGTACTGGCAAAGTTTAGTCACCTTATTTCTAACCCTACTTTACTAAGTTAAGTCCTACGAACCTTTAAGTAAGCCCCGCCCTAATAATTGGAATAGGGTTTTGGGAGTTCCTTATGATAATTACCGTAGAGGCCGTAGGATATACCTCCCAAACCCTTTTCTAATTTTTCAGGCCCCTACGTTAGTAGAAAGCCCTCAACCCTAAAGGCGCTAAGCTAAATCCTAAGCCAGTTAGACACAGTTAGACTGGGTCCTTGTTGGATACGATTTTACATTTTTTGTTACAAAAACATACCCTAAACCCTAAACCCTAGACCCTAAACCCTGGCCCTAAACCCTAAGCCCAAACCCCTATAAGGATTCGACATGATCAGTTTTGATATGGCCCCAACAGGGAACCAGTAGAGAGCAGCACTGAAAGCTCTCAGTTGAAAAGAGGCCCACGAACCGCTTAGCGGTTAGGGGCTTAGGGTTTAGGGCAAGATACCTTCAAATTCAGGGTTTTGGGTCTAGGAATTAGGGATTCCAACGGTGGTTCAAGGTGTGTTACCCAAGTTAGGGTTTAGGGTTTGGGGGTATCCCAAACATGGCTCAAAGCGTGCTCCTAAACAGAACAACGCCAAACCCGATCCTGCAAGAATGCACTCTGCTTTAGGGTTTAGGGTTTAGGGATCAGGGTTTAGGGTTTAGGGTTTCGATTGCAGCCCAGGGGCCAAACGATAAAAAATTAGAATGACCCCGGCCGGTTATTTTTGTAGTTTGGAGCGTATGAATATGGGTATAGGGCCCATACACGCCATCTTCATGCACATAGCTTCAGTACAGTGTAGTCAGTCCTATTTTCGGAGGAGAGCCTGTCTGATTTTAGAGGCTCAGGGTTTAGGGTTTAGGGTTTAGGGTTTAGAGCAGCTCTGTGCAACGCAGTCCCCCGGCACAAGGTCAAGGGTGTTTCGGGTGTAGAGTTTACTTTAGGGTTTAGGGTTTAGGCCCATGCATTTCTCCGCCAGGTTGCTTGCCACCGTTTCGTGTGAAGATCGGCATAACATTTGCGGATGGGCCGCTCGTTTCGGCAAGACCTCTCTAGGGTTTAGGCTTCTGGGTTCTGGAGAGAGATGCGTGCCTATTCTTTCTACACGTTGCGGGGTTTATGTGTGTTGCCCTACACCTCGGGAACTTGTTAGGTCTGTGCATTTGTGCTTCTCCTCACCATTATGGATTCTTGTTGCTCAGTGTCTCGAGCTACCCTAAACCCTAAACACCCTAAACCCTAAACCCTAAACCTAAACCCGAAACCCTAAACCCTAAACCCTAAACCCTAAACCCTCCCCAAAACGTCGAAGGGCGAATCGCTAAACCTGGTTTCAGGCCTTGCCTGGAGGTCCGGGTGTAGGGTTTAGGGTTTAGGGCTTGGGGTGTCCAGTAAGTTCAACGGCTTCACAGGGTTCTACAGGTGTACTGTAAGGGTGATAAGTATCCGAATAAGGGGTTATTATAAATATTTGTAAATACAGCTACCCTACGTTTCTCCCTTTTCACTCGATCCCATGATCCTACAAGTATTCCACCTAAGAGCTCCAAATCGTCAAAGCCCCTCAACCCTAAACCCTAAACTCTAAACCTTAAACCTTAAACACAGAACCCTTAAAGCCCCAAACCTTCGCCTCCTCCCTTGTTTTCAACAGCCTCATAAAGACCTTGGTAGAACTTGAAGCCCGCAAGAGCTGATAAAGACTATGCAAACACCCCCCAAAGCTCCTCGGTCTCAAAGCTACACCCGGCAGACCTGAGCATCATGTCATCAGCTCAGAACTCTGCCCGTTTCTCCTAACGCCCCAAACCCTATGCCCTTACCCTAAACCCTAAACCCTAAACCCAAAACCCTAAACCCTAAACCCTAAACCCTTAACCCTAAACCCTAAACCCTAAACCCTATGCCCTTATAAGGCCTCTACCCTGAACCCCAACATCCGAACCCTTCTTCTGTCCCCCCTAGCGGATTAGCTTGTGTAGGGTCCTTGAACGTTTAGATCCTCTGCTTGAAGGATCATGGAAGCCTATAGACTGGGGCTATACATGAGCTAGCCCTACAGTTGATGATATAAATCCTTAGCATGCCCTTAAGGACCCTAAACTATGGGAACTATGGTATATATTCCCTATTATGGGTAATGCAGGATTTATATCATCAACCGTAGGTCCTGAGTCCTAGGTAATCTTAGGGAGACGCCAGACAGGGGACCCTTCTTAACCCTGCTTCGGGCTCTCTGAAAAGGGACCTTGTTGAGAGGGTCTATACACCCAAGGGTCCGCTAATCCTAACTCGTAGCTAGGTGACTACCTTGTACCTACTTATGGCGCAACTAAGCTTCTCATAGCCGTGCTAGGTCGTTGAGTCCCAAGATCCTCCAAGTACCCAGACCTTCCAACACCCCTTAAGAAAGGATTATATGTTAAACTATGATAGGACCCCTGTTATAATTTGAGGTATTCCGTAATCAGAGATTTTGCAAGATCTTGGTAAGTCACTAAGTACCATGATCCCCCAAGTACCCAAGAATCCTCAACCCTCAACCCTAAACTCTAAACCGTAATGCCTAAACCCTAAACCCTTAACCCTAAACCCTAAACCCTTAACACTAAACCCTAATCTCTATACCCTAAACCCTACACCCTACACCCAGACTTCTTGCCCGCCCAGGGCGCCGGTGCAGGACGCAGGGACACCGGGCTCGGGCAGTGGGCCCTCAATAAGGAATCCGGAGGATTCGGGTTTAGGGTTTAGGGTTTTGGGTTCTGGGTTTAGGGCTTAGGGTTTTGGGTTTAGGGTTTAGGGTTAGGGTTTAGGGTTTAGGGTTTAGGCTGTACTTGGAGGTTCAGGGGACTTAGTAAGTACAGTTATAAGTACCTTAATTGGGAGTTACTGGTAAGTATATGTACAGTTACCTTACTTATAACCCTAGTTACTAAGTCTCATGAACCGTTAAGTAGCGTTTAGGGTTCAGGGTTTAGGGCTTTTTTATACTAGAACGGACCTGTAGGGTATGTGATAGTATGATCTTATTTAGGAGCCCTAAGGAAATCAAATTAGAATGGGCCTGCAGGGCATGTTATTGTATGATTCCACTTAGGAGCCCAAAGTAGCAACAGTCGCTTCCCATAATTTGTTTGATGGTCCCTGTTGCCTCAGATTCCCTCAGCCCAAAGTTGGGAACCTTGGGGTATGCTTCCTTAAAGAATAAAGGCCTCCTGCCCACCCCAAGGGTTCTTATGAACAAGCCTCTATACCCGAAAACCCCGATGAGATCTGTGATGATATCTTCTAGAGGGCACCCTAACTCCTAAACGCTTGAAGCCACGTTCAGGAGGCGCTGAACACGTTTTTCCAGGTAGTTGCGTCCGACACGGACTCCCAGGTCATTGTGCGGGCGAGCCCAGCAGGGTGTGTTGTTTTGGAGGTTTGGGGCGTCTGGTGTTTAGGTTTCGGGTGCTGCCTCACAGTGGTGTTTCTTGTTGTGTGCACGATTCTGGGCTGGGCGGGCAGGTTTGGGACCGGATTTCGATAATAGAAGCCCTACAAAGCCGTACAGAAACTCTGTAGCAACTTTGAGAACCCGCATGACGCACCAAGTTGTTGAGACGCCCAAAGCCCTACAACCCTAAACCCTCAGACGCCAAGACCCTGAAAACCTCCTAGAACCTTAACCCTGCGACTGTAAGAACTCCCTAAAGCCCGAAAGACCGCAATTAGGACCCCCGACCGAAAGTATCCTTAAGAACCCGCCAAGAAAAAGGCAGAAACCCTAAGCCCTAAGCTCTACGCCCTAAACCCTAAACCCTGCAAACCCTAAGCCCTAAACCCTAAACCCTGCAAACCCTAAGCCCTAAACCCTAAACCCAAACCCCCTAAGCCCCTAACTCCCTAAGCCCTACACCCCAAGCCCTAACCCCCTTAGGCCCTAAAGCCCCAAAGCGCCTAAACCCTAAGCCCCTAAAACCCCTAACCCCCTAAGCCCCCTAGGCCCCTAAACTTTAAAGTAACCCTTAGAGATCCCTTTAAAGGAACCCTTAGAGATCCCTTTAAAGGAACCCTTAGAGATCCCTTTAAAGAAACCCTAAGCCCCTAGGCCCCAAAAAGCCCCAAGCAGCAAGCCGAGGCTTCGCTGCTTGGCGCACATGCTCAAGCAAACGATGCCTTCCTTGCCCGGGAGCCGACTCCAGGAGCTTCCAAGAAGCATCCCAATAGCCCTTAATTAAGGGTTTTAGGGTTTAGGGTTTATGTCTCTTAATTAAGGGTTTAGGGTTTAGGGTATACCTTAAATCATAATTATTAAGGCCCCTATAATTTAAGGTTTTTTCCTTCCTTAAGTGGTGTATTGGATTCTCCAGGAGCTTCCAAAAAGCAAGTTGGGCGTTCTCGGGTTTCTTTGAGATTTTGTTTTTTTGTTTTTTGGGGGGTTGGTGGTTTAGGGTTGTTTTTAAGGGTTTAGGGTGTAGGGTTTTGGGGGAGGGTTTAGGGTTTCTTTTAAAGGGTTTAGGGGTTTAGGGGCTTGGTGTTTATTTTATGCTGAGGGTTTTGTTTTTCCTTATGCTCTCTGTTTTCGTGCTTCCGTGCCCCACGTCTAGTAGTTCCTGTGTATGTATTTTGTGGCCAATGTGTTTAGTCTAACTAAGATTTTGGTTTTGAACATTTGTCATTAGTATTGAAATGTTGCGGATTTTCGGTTTACTAATCTTACTACTTTTGAGGGACGTGATTGGTTTGATTTCCGTGTCGGCTGCGTAGATATGTACATTACTGTTGCTCGCCCGACTCGGACCTACCGCGCACAGCTAAACTCCAGAATTGCAGGAATCATTGCAAGCTCCCTAGATTCCCGAATTCTCCAAGCCATGTGCTGCATTGAGTAATTTTTCCAGGTTTTGGCAGCCCCCGGATTCCCGAACTTCCTACCCCAACCTACTTACTACGGTTGATGATATAAATCCTGCATTACCCACAATAAGGAATATACCATAATTCCCATAGTTTAGGGTCCTTAAGGTAATGCTAAGGATTTTTATCATCAACAGTATGTCCCATGAACTATGAGTTTCCAACAGTTTCCAGAAGCTCTCTGGGTTCACGAAGTCGTTGTTTTCCAGGATGCCATGGGGCTCTTTCAGAAGCTGCGGGCCTTGCAAACACTTGCCAGGCCTGGGTGTGCGTGCCGGGTACCCCTAAACCTAAACCCTATCATACCCCAAACCCTAAACCCTAAACCCTATAACTACACCCTAAACCCTAGCCCTAAACCCTCCACACCGAAGCCCGAAACCCTACCTGTCTTAGCTTTGAACAACGGTGCCCCAGTAGTTACCCCTACTTTGTCATGAATCTTGTCAACGCTTCATACTAATGATCGAATTATTACTTAGGGCTTAGGGCTTAGGGTTTAGGGTTTAGGGTTTTTATTACTATGCTTACTGTATGCCAACAGTAAAAACATGGGTAGCTGAAGGCCGGATTGCAAGTAAGGGTTGCTAAATAGTTGAAGTGGTAGTTCAAGAACCGGTATCCTAAACCTTTAAGTGGTGTAGTTGATCTCGTCTTGCAGCGTTCAGGCTTTCTGGCTGCAAGGTTCTTCACCGGGTATTTTCACGGGGCTTGATACGCGACCTAGTCTTCAATCAATGTGTGCAGGAGCTAAGCCCTAAACCCTAAACCCCCATGCCCCAAGTCTCCGACCTTGGCTCCTAACCACAAGAAAAGCCTGTAGACTTACTACGTCAAAACAGCCTCCTGCAAGTGCTGAGAATCAGAGTCCCTAACCCCTCAACCCTAAACCCTACTTGGAGGTTCATGGGACTTAGTAAGTACAGTTGTAAGTACCTTAATTGGGGTTATAAGTAATTATAAGTATAGTTACCTTATTTATAACCCTAGTTACTAAGTCCCATCAACCTTGAAGTAAACCGTCAGAAGACTGAGGCCTCATGCCACCATGGACCTGCAGCGCACACGCAAACCCAAACTCAACCCTAGGTTTAGGGTTTACTTGGAGGGTCGGGGGGGAACTTATTGAGTAGCTATTTTTATAGACTTATAAGTATCATAACCCCAGTTAGAAGCCCTTTTAGGGTACTTATAAGTCTACTTATCCCCCGACCCTCCAAGTAGGGGCTTTCAGATGGAGGGTTTCGTAATTTAGGGTTAGGTTTGGGGGTTTAGTTCTTCATGATGGGCTTTGAGGTGGACGGGTTTAAGGTTTAGGGCTTTCAGATGGAGGGTTTAGGGTTAGGTTTGGGGTTTAGTTCCTCAGGATGGGTTTTGAGGTGGAGGGTTTAGGGCTTAGGGCTGCAAGATGGAGGCTTCAGGGTTGAGGGTTTCACCGCCATACCCCAAACCTAAAATTGACCTAAAACCCTCTAGACCCTAAGCCCTAAGCCCTAAACCCTAAACTCTAGACCCTAAGCCCTAAGCCCTAAACCCTAAACCCTAAACCCTCAACAGAAAACCTTGGAGCAGGACGGGCTTGTGCGACATGATGGCCGAGGCAGTACAGGAAGAGGCGCATTGAGCTCGAACAAATCCCTGGACCTGTCATTGTAGAGTTTAGGGGTTTTAGGGGTTTAGGGGACCCTAAACCCAAAACCCTAAACCCCAAACCCTGAACCTAAACTTTTTAGGGGTTTAGGGTTTAGGGCCGTTTAGGGTTTAGGGGTTCTTGAGAAGAGACCCAATGAGCTCAATACCCCTTAATAAAGGAATATACTTTAAATCATAATATTAAGGCCCCGATAATTTAAGGTATGTTCCTTATTTAAGGGGTATTGGGCTTGCTCAGTTTGGTTTCAGCATCGAATCGTCTCAAATTCTAGTTTTGGGGTCGAGGCGTGAAGAAATCCATGGAACCTGAATCGCATTCGGGCGTGTTAGCTTTGATGTTGTTTTTTCTTGTGTGTGTGGGGCTGGGTTGATGTATGTAGTTCTCTCAATTAGGGTCCTGTTTAGGGGTTCTTCTTACTAGGGTGCCGCCATGCTACCTGTGGGAATTAAAAAAGGGGCCTTGATATAGGAACTACCCATATTTTGGGATATTGAAGCAAACTCCACAGCTGTTGCGTTTGCTTGAAGGCTCAGAGTTTTGGAGTTTAAGGTGTTTAGGGCTTGAAATTTTAGGGCTTTTGGTGTTTAGCGCTTTAGGGTTTTGGACTTTAAGGTTCGTGTTGAGGCCCCACAGCGGCTAAGCCTTCACACTTTGAGTGCACAAAACTCTACGTCCTCCATTTGTCTCGACCTTCACATTCCACAACCTCTTATTTCGGCCAAGTAGGCAGTCAATCTTAAAGCTATACTGTCTCTTACCCGGTCTTGCTCTTTGTCTAGAACTCTATCTGTATCTCCGTCTCTACAATCTTCATCACTGTCTGTATCCCTTCCCACTCTTTATCTCTGTCCTTATGTCTCTCTATCTTTCTATTTTAGTATCTCTCTGTCCCTCTGTCTCCTGCCTTATCTCCTTATCTCTTTACATCTCGGCTCTCTATCATCATATCTCTCTATCTGCCTATCTGTCTAGCTCTCTACTTCTCTCCCTCTCTCTATGTATCTCTGTTTATCTCCCTCTCTGTCTATCTACCTATCTATCTATCTATCTATCTATCTATCTTCCTACTACCTATCCACCTATCTATCTATCTGTCTACCTGTCTTTCTATCTTTCTATCCATCCATTGATCGATCGGTCTTCTACCTACCTATCTCCCTCCCTATCTATGTACCTACCTACCTACCTACCTACCTACCTACCTACCTACCTGTCTATGGATCTATCTATATATCTATCTATCTATCTATCTATCTATCTGTCTAACCAGCTATCTGTCTATGTATCTGTCTATGTATCTG
>CAJNJA010017852.1:0-10809 GCA_905231915.1 Symbiodinium necroappetens
AGTTTATATGTTTATATGTTTATATGTTTGTATGTATATATGTATATATGTATGTATGTGTATATGTATATATGTGTATATGTATATATGTATATATGTATATATGTATATATGTACATATGTGTATATGTATATATGTTTATATGTATATACATACATGTTATACATGCATGTACGTAGAGAGATGCACATACATAGACATACAGAAGCATCGGTAGATGTGTGTGTAGTAGATATATATATACACATGTGTTCACATTCATCATTTATTTATTTAATTATTTACGCACATACATACAGAGACAGACAGATAGGCAGGCAGGCAGGCAGGCAGGCAGACAGATATATAGACAGATATAATATGTATATATACACTCATAAAATCACTAGGCTCAGGGAGAGCGAAATCCGGTCGCCGATGCAGTGGTCATGCAGGCTCCCAGCACATGCAAGAGTAACACATGCTAACATCCACGGAGAGGACGGAGGCTTGAGGCTTAGCGCCCTTGTTAGTTAAGAAAAAAGGCACAAAAGCCGCAATAGAGCGGCAACGGTTTCGGCCCCAATTAGAGGCCCCCAAGTAACCGGAATTTAGCTCTGAAGCACTCTGTCTCAAATCACAATGTGACAGCTGGTTCCAGCAACTTACGCGGTTCCAACGACACCAACATGCCAAAGCCACCGAGACTCTCGGTATTCAAAGCCATAGGAGTCCGGATCTCAGTGGGTCCAGGGTCTCGAGCTTTCGGATTAAGATGTGTGTTTTCTCTCTCTCTCTCTCTCCCTCCCTCACTCTCTCGCTCTCTCTTTATTTATATATATATATATCTCTCTCTCTCTCTCTTTCTTTCTTTTTTGGGTTATGCGAAGGCAAGGACAAGGAGTTTCTGGGGGCTGAGTGCAATACGGACCCACCCAGCTTTGCTTCCTTCCCTGCCTGTTGGTGCCATGCAGTAATTCAGGCACAATCTCCGAAAGCCCTGAACCCTAAACTGAGAACAGTGTAAGCTTAAGCCTCGAACTCATTAGTTCGAAAACGCGCGACTTCCTCCGCCATACCCGAAAATAACCCTACACAACCCCTGAGCTGAAGTGCTCATGATTGTCCAGATCTTTCAAAATTTTTTCAATGAAGCAATCGACCTTGAATCATATTGAGGGATCTCATTACATGTTTAGATACATTAGTTAACGGATTTTGGAAGACCTGGGTAGCCCTAGGCCCTAAACCCTTATAGATCCCTTTTGGATCCCGTTAAGAAGCCCTTAAAGCAGCCCTACAAGCTCTAAACCCTAAACCCTAAACCCTAGCGACATTGTATTCCTTCATAAAAGGAGTTTGGAAGATCTGGGTGCTTCTCGGCGGCAGGGTGCGCCATAGGATTCCATGGGGCTTACCGCGACGACCCCCATATCGAACCATAGGAATCATAACTCCCAAAGGGTCCTAAGCCCTAAACCCTAAACCCTAAGCACCTACATCGTAGACTGTGGGGTTCCTCCTATACTAGGAATCGGTCTTATGACTTGGGAAAGAATCCCCCGTAACAGTACCTCTAGACCCTTGGGGACTACGGCCATGTTTCTAACTGCCCTTAACCCTTGAAGTTTACACCGCAAAGACTCAGCCCGGTGTACTGAGTTGCAGAGTTCAAAACGATCATACCCTTAGACCCTAAAATCTTTAAACCACCCCTAAACCCTAACCCTACACCCTAAGTCCTGGAACCCTAAACCCCTAAACACAAGGTCTTCTCGGAACCACATAGCAGCCCAAAGCCTCCTTAAACCCGAAGTCATGCGCACTGGTAGCCCTACGTACGAGCGGGGACCTGAGGATGCTAGACCCTTAACCCATCTAAAACTTATATGGGCAGTTCTCTAATCTAGAGTCCCCTTTTAGGTCCCCAAAATGTTACGGCTTATAAAAATGACCCCTAAAAAAGACCCTAATTGACAGAACTACCCTATATACCCTAAACCCAAATACCCTACACCCATCCTTAAGGAACGAAATGAACCCCAAAAGGGTATTGAGGTACATATAGCATACAGGATTTCATAGTATAGTTAAGGGTATATGGCCCCTACTTCTAAGGGGTCATTTCGTCCTTAAGGATCTAGACCCTAGATACTCTAAGCCCCAATACCCGATCACAACGTGCTGTAGCTCGAAGGGTCCCAACTAGCCTGAATAGTAGTACAACGTAGGGTTTTTGTAATCGGAATTACCATAATGAGTTGGGGAAGATTGGGGAAGTATCCCCAATAGCACTGGTTTGGGCCTTCTGGGACTATAGCCAATATTTTTAAACCCTAAACTGCCCTAAACCCTAACCCCCCCCGAAGCTTTAACCATAAACCCATAAGCTCTAAATGCTAACCTGGTCATAATGTGCTGTACTTGTCATGTCCTTATCTTAAAGACGACAAGAACCCTAAAGAGGTTTAAGGTTCATATACCTTAAAGGGATTCATAGCACAAGGGTATAGGACCCCCCTATACTTCTATGTGGGACATTTGGTCCCCAAGGGTACCCGAGTCAGTGTTGCCCTATAAGGCTCTAAGGACTCATATGTTAGGGCTTTTGGGCCCAAGACCATACTATATATATATATACATACATATATATATATAAGGGACATTTCGTCCCCAAGGTACCGAGCCAGTGTTTAAGCTGCAGGTATAGCAAAGCTCGGCTCTGAGGGCAGCGAACTCCCGGATCTTCCAAGGTCCTTTAGCCCTAAGCCCCTAAACCTAAACCGATTCAGGGTTAGGGTTTAGGGTCTAGGGTTTAGGGTTTGGGGTTTAGGGTTTAGGGACCCTCTAAACCCTCTAAACCTCTGAACCCTAAACCCCGAAACCCCTAATCCCCTAAACCCCAAAATCGCATGCTCAAGGTCTTGATCTCACCTCCCGAAGCCTGGCCCCTAGAGAATCGGTAGCATGTTTCCTCTCGCCTGCCATGGACGTGGAGGCTCAGCAATCGATCTCTTTAGGGGTTTTAGGGTTTAGGGCAATAGCAACAACGGGACCCGTAAACTTTGAACTCTGCAGCCATAAGGTTCATTTTAAGGGGTGCTTTATGGGTATAATAAGGGTTTTGGGGTATAAGGGCCCATGTACCCACATAGAGCCGTAAGCCAAGTTATGTAGACCCCCAATAATCGAAGCGTTGACAGGCAACTCGTCAATCTAATCGGGTGCTCGCCGCTTTAGAAAGCCTCTTTGATCCTCATAGACCCAACCCTAAGCCCAAATACTGTAGTGTGTACTTTGGCCTAAAAGTAGTCCCAATATACGTACTTTAGGGCACATGGACCCGTGGCAAACTCCACTAAGTCGTAAAGGGCTTACGGCCCTGGAGGCTCGACCCGTCTCACAGTCAGTGAGCTCGCCGCTGTGTGCTGCCTTCGAGGTCTGCGCCCGCACCTTGGGGACCAAATGACCCTTGTAAGTATAGAGGCACTATACCCTTATAGTACATTATGTATGACCTCCTTTATGGTATATGAACCTTAAGCTCTTTTAGGATTCTTGTTTCTAAAAGAAGCTTTTAAACTTTTACAGAAACCGTAAGCCCTATATAAACCCTCACCAAACCTTAAACCCTTAGAGGAAACCTAAACCCTAAACCCCAAACTTTTGAGGCCTTTTGAGGGTTCCCTTCGCCTTTAAGGCAGAGGCGACTGGGAGCAAGCCCTGCTTTTGGCGACAAACCCCGAGACCGAGTTCGGCAGACAGGCGGGGCAGTGTCTGGGCCGCGACAAGTGTAGGGTTTAGGGTTTAGGGCTTAGGGCTTAGGGTTTAGGGTTTAGGGGTTTAAGGTTTAGGGCTTAGGGTTTAGGGGTTAGTATGAAGATATCTCAACAGAGGGTCCTGAAAAGGGCTCAGGGTTTAGGGTTTAGGGTTTAGTATTAAGATAGCTCAACAGAGGGTCCTGATAATGGACCCTTAAACCCCTAAACCCCTAAACCCGAAACCCTCTTTATGCCTCTAATTAAGGGGTCTATGACGGTTCAGTGTTTAAAGGGTACCCACACCCCTGGTAAGGCACACTCCTGAATACATAGGGATCCTCGTTATGTAGGGGATATTGCAGAAATGAAGCCGAAGAGTGCTTCGAGGCCCTTAACCTACCGAGACACACTCTTGTTGAGGGCTCCTGTACAGTCTCTGTCCTCCTGCGTCTTATTGGGAGCCTGCAAACCTAAACCCTAAAGCCCTAAACCCTAAATTCCCTATAAACTTAAAAACCCTAAGCCCTAAACCCCTAGATTCCCTATAAACCTTAAAACCCTAAGCCCTAAACCCCTAAAAGTAGGTTACGGTCCATGTTGTAGGTGTTAGCTGCTAGGGTTTTCAGGCCCAGTTACCCAGGCCGCTCCCGAAACTAGTCACCGTGCTTCAGCACAGTGTTCCGTAGCTCCTTAAATGTAGTGCTTCTCATTAGATCATGTAGTTTATGGTTAGGCTCCTAGAATCTGAAGCGAAGGCAACCAAAGAAGTTAAATAAAAAATGGTGCTAAATTCAAGGGTCTCGGTACGTCTGAAGAAGGAGCAGGACTGATGCGATTTCGAATGTTCCGGTAAACCCCTCAACCCTTAAACCCCAAACCCCTAAGATCCCGGAACCCTTAAACCCTAAACCCTAAACCCTAAAACCCTAAACCCTAAAACCTAAACCCTAAACCGGGGCCTCCGCCAGCAGCTCAGGTTTGCTTATGCTTCTGGTATCAGCTGCCTCGGAAAAAGCCGGCGATGGCAAATGGCCTTGCGATTTCTTTCGGAGGCTTGGACGTAGGGTTTAGGGTGTAGGGTTTCGGGTTGAAGGTTTAGGGGTTTAGGGTTTCTTGAAGAATTCTGTAAGGGTTCTACCAAGGGGTGTATAGGGGGTTTAGTTGTTTTACGAAATGTTTGACGTTTCTACAAGGGGTTTTTCTGATTGTTTAAGGGGTAGGGCTGAGGGTCCACGTAGGCCGTTTTCTAAATTGGGGTCCCTTTTTAGCTCCCCAGTTTTTTTTGCACGGCACCCTTCTACAAAGCCCAACAGGGGACCCTAAGAGGGACCCCGCTTTAGGGAACTACCCACATGGCTCAGAGTCGAAGCTCCAAGCTCAAAGGTTTGAGGTGTCTCTGCTGCTTTAGCAGAGCAAGCTGTAGTCGTAGAGGCTTTCGCACAGGCTTTCTTACTGTCTGGGTTAAGCTCCCAGAAGTTCTCGGATTTGAGGTGTTTGGATTTGCAATTGAGGGTTTCAAGACCAGGGTTTCACGGTTCACGGTTTCACAGTTCAGGGTTTCACAGTTCAGGGTTTAGGGTTTCGGGGTTTAGGCTTTTAGGGCGAATGCTCATGGCCAAGGGTTTGAGTTATTGCTTCCAGGATGTATCTGTAGCCCCGCAGCCGCAGCCGACGAAATAGTGGAGTATCCCTAAACCCTAAAACCCTAAACCCCTAAAACCCCTAAAACCCCGAAACCCCTAAAACCCCTAAACCCCTAAAGCCCTAAAAGCCCTAAAATCCCTACACCCTAAAGATCCCTTAAAGGATCCCTTAAAGGAACCCCCCCAAAAAAGAACCCTTACAGGATCCCTTAAAGGAACCCCTGAACCCCAAAACCCTCAACCCTACACTTTCCTAAAACCCCAAAACTCTAAACCCTAAACCAAAAAAAATACCTAAACTGTCCAAAAACCCCAAAATACCCTAAAACCCTAAAGCCCCTAAAACCCCTAAACTTTCCTAAAGCCTTCCGGAGGCCCAGATGAGAAGGACCCGGTCGCATGCGCTGATGCACAGCTCGGCGATCGGCGCCGGAAGCCGAGCGCAGGCCTGGTCGGCTCCTGAGCTCCTTTTTTTAAAAGGGATACCTTGAAGTTTAGGGTGTAGGGTTTAGGGTTTCGGGGTTTGGGTTTAGGGAGTTTAGGGTTTAGGGCTTTAGGGTTTAGGGTTTAGGGTTCTTTTTGTTTAAAAGGATACCCATAGGTCCTGGGTTCTTTTTTGAAGGATTTACCTTGAAGTTTAGGGTTTAGGATTTTAGGGTTTAGGGTTTAAGGATACCTTCATGTTTAGGGTGTAGGGTTCAGGGTGTAAGGATACCTTGAAGTTTAGGGTTTAGGGTTTTAGGGATACCTTGAACTACCCCGGAGGGTCCTTGCGCTCAAAGTGTATACGTTGGCCTTAAAGCAGTCCCCATGTAGGTGCTTTGAGGCCAAAGTATATACTATCTCCCCCTCCCAGAAGTACCCTTTTGCCCTGTGGCTTTTTGGATTCCCGTAGTAAACCAAATAGTAGGAACAAGGGTACCCTTGTCAACTGCATCAATAAGGGGCTCTTGGCGAAATAGGCATTCGGGTAACATAGACCCGTGGGTTTCAGGACAGGTGATGTTCTGTCGTATGAATATTATTAATTATGTTATGCTATATTCTGCTCTACTATACTAAACTTTGCTTTACAATATGTAAGAATTCGAACAGATGCTTCAGTTTCCAGGTACACATCTGTAGGTGCATAAGACTGCAAAGCTTCTTCGCTACGATACTGCACTGCAATAGTAGTATCTGTACGTAGACAGTTATAGACAGATAGATAATGATAGACTGTCAGTCAGACAGATAGATAGATAGGTATCTCGGTTTTTGTTAGTGTATAGAGTTCAGGCTATCCCCAGACCCTAAACCCTAAACCCTACCCTAGACCCCCTTCTTTAGGCTACGTAGCTGACCCTAAGTTCCGTTGACGTTGAGCGGAAGCCAAGGCTGGTTTGCGAGTGCTGGAAGGCATCTCCCAGCATGCTTTGCAACTGGAGGTGTACTTATGGTGTACTTGTGGGGCTTTGGGGGTTTAGGGTTTAGGGGTTTAGGGCTTTGCAAGTGGAGTTGTTCCTATCGGAACAATTTGAAATTAACTACTCATCCCTTGGAATTCCCTTGTAGCTTTAATACCTTAAGGCTCGATATAGCCCAAAAACCTTATATAGTATGGTCTTCGGGCCCAAAAGTCTACAAATACGAGTCCTTAGAGCCTTAGGGCTCCTTCGTCTTCACACTTGGCATGCTGTCACGGTTTAGGGTTTATAATTTAGGGTTTAGGGTTTATAATTTAGGGTTTAGGGTTTATCTTGTGTTCCCTCCTTTAAACGAGAGTATGAACCCGCAGCTGAGGCAAGTCACGGTTGGCGGCTTCAATGGAGCTTTGAGTGCGTATGCGGGATCCAAAGCGTGGCGCAGGGCTTTGAATTTGCAGTCTTCAACTCTCTCAGTGGAGCCGGACATCATCTCCTACAACTCCACGATGAATGCCTGTAGTAAGGCAAAGCTCTGGCAGCCTACTCTGGTGATGCTGCCCCTTGTCGGTTTCTACCTGGAAAGCCAGTCGTCTGTATTTAGGGACTACTTTGAGCCAATTATGGGCTACTTCAGGGCATGGTCGTCTGTTATTTTTGGCCCCTTGTCGTTTTTCTACGTCTTTATAGCGCGCTTTGAGGCAGAGAGAAGGCTTTGAAGATTGAGGGTTGCAGGAGTATATATAAGGGGTTCCTTTAAAAAGGGATCTATATAAGGGTCCCTTTAAAGGGATCCTAGAAGGGTCCCTTTAAAGGGATCCTATAAGGGTTTAGGGTGTAGGGTGTAGGACCTCTGATCCCCTAAACCCTACCTGGACCCCAAAGAACGAACCTCTGACCGCTTCGGCCGACCTGAAAAACAAAAGGTAGGTTGTTTGGGGTTGAGGTAAACCCTAAACCCTAAACCCTAAACCCCCTCTCCCCTTGACAGGGACCACATCATAGGGATTCCAAAAATTATATGCGGACCCTGAAAGAGAGGGCGGATTAGAACTCAGTGGTTCTGCATTGCATCGTCCTAGAGCCAATGACACAAAGCCTTCAACTCCATTGTGAACCTGATCCGAATCATCATGTTGAAATTAAGGTCCAAATTTAGGGGTGCTTGAAGGTAAGTTGGTTATTCCAGGGTAATCCGAAACCCAGCACTCAGACAATGCCCAAAGTCCCTAGCTCGCTTCCCAACTCCTTGAAGTCTTGATCTCAAAGTCGCGAGTTCAATTCTGTTTAACTCTAGGTAAACCTTAAACCCCAGGCCAAGCCTAAAGCACCTTATAGAAATAGTCTTCTTGACTTCAATACCTCAGACAAAGAACCTGACCATCCAGGACACCCAAGAGCCCTTCCTGGAAACAGGCTTCAGCTAATGTAGCGGGCCTTCATAGTAGCTACCTATACTACGTATTTTGCGGGCTCCCTGCTATAATCATAGGTACATCTGCGTTTGGTCCCTACGCAGTTCTGTTCATAAAAATATAGCCCAAAAGCTGTTGTACATAATATAAACCCTAAACCCAAAGCCCCTAAAGAGGGCACGTACATATTGATCCTTGAACTCTCAACCCTGCTGTCGAGCCTAACCAGGCATCCTTAAGACCTTAAGACCCTACACCCGAAAGTACTTAAACACAAACCCTAACTCCTGAGTTGCGAAACCTGAAGCCCCAAAGCCTTAGAAGCTACAGTGCTATTACCCTAGGAGCCCAGTAGCCTATGTAGTGGGGCACTGTCCCTTAAACTCTATGTATAAACCTTATAGTTAGTAATTACCCATCCCCCTGTAACTTGGTATATGGGTAACTGGGCCCTTCGGGTACTATTGACTATTAGGCTCCAGCTTCAGCAACAACGCATGCAAGCCGACGTCTCTTCCTACAGTGCGGCGATGGGTGCACTCGGGTCCGTGGAAGCTGAGCTGTGGTTAGCTGTAATTAGGGTTTGTTCATTGTTATGTTTGAATCTCTTTGCTTCCGTGTCTCGTTGGTGTGTATTGGTTTTGCTTGTTTGATGTTTATTTGGTGTTCAACCTTTCTCCTTGATTTTTTGCAGTTCCTGTGTGCGTGCGTGTGTGTGTGTGTGGCATGTCGGGTAAGCGCCTATCTGTGCCTTTTAGTATAGGCTTCGTAGGCAGGGCTTCAATTGGCCTTAGTATGCCTGCGTCCTACGGTTGATGATATACATCCTGCATTACCCAAAATAAGGAATGTACCATATTTCTCATAGTTACATAGTTTAGGGTCCTTACAGTAATGCAGAATTGATATCATCAATGGTAGTACTTTAGATTTATTTGTCGGGCTCAGTGTTATGTGAGTTTCGCGGGTAGGCTGGATCCCTGGGTGCTGTTGCAGGTTCTTGTCGCTCTGTGTTGCTAGGGTTCTAGTTTAGGGGTTTAGGGGTTAGGGGTTTAGGGTTTAGGGTTTAGGGTTTAGGGTTTAGGGTTTAGTGTAATGTATTTGTTGACGGGGCTTTACAACGATTCAGGGTTTACGAGATTCTTGTGGATTCACGGGCTACTAGGGTTGTGGTGGAGTGTGGGGTTGAGCGGCTTAGGCAAAGGTTCATGAAACTTTCAGGATTTTTTGTGTTGGGACATCAGCTACTCGAGCAAAAAAGTTGTGAAGGAGTGATACTCAGGCATCCATATGTTTATTTTTGTCTTTGATTCTTGAACGGCCTGTGTCGTAGGATAATAATTGTCGAATTCCGTAATTATTCTAAAGGCCTAAACTTTGAGACAGTAGTAGGGCTTAGTCATTTATTACTGCAAAGTTGTCCTACAGAGCTTTGCATGGGCAGTTCTCTAAACTAGGGTCCCCCAAAATTAGTGCTGCTCCCTTGTAAAGAGGACCCTAAAAGGGCCCCAGTTTAGAGAACTATATAGAACTACCCAAATGTAGGTCTCGAAGCCCTTTAACCCCAAATATCCTACTTCATTAGCAGATTGTTATAATATAAGGAAACCACAATAACGAACCCAAAAAAAGATAGATTCTGAAGTTCTTTGAGTCCAGGTAGGATGTAGGGTTCTTCCCTAAGCCCTGCAGTGTCTGTAAAACTTAAACCCCTAAACCCCCTAAACCCTCTAAACCCCCTAAACCCTCTAAACCCCCTAAACTCTCTAAACCCCTAATTCCCTAAACCCCTAAACACCCTAAACCCCTCAACACTAAAGCCCTAAACCCCCGATCAAGCAGCTACGACCCAGGAAGAGTGGCAGTCAGCCCTGCACCTCTTTGGCACCAGCAGAGCCAGCCACTTGCAGGTAGGGGGGGGATGGGTACCTGGACCCCAAAGAACCTACCTTTGTAGGGCTCCTCATCAAAAATGACTTCCTCACATTAAGTCCTTAAAAAGGTAGTTTGGGGTCTAGGTAAAGCCTAAACCGTGGTTGTCCGGCCAAAGCCTAAGCTTTGGTCGGCTTCCCTAAACCCCTAAACCCTAAATCCTAAAACCTTAAACCCCTAAACCCCTAAACCCCCAAATCCTAAAACCTCAAACCCTAAACCCTGGACTACAGGAAATCCCAGATTTTTGTCCGTGCCCTCATCTCCATGGCCTTAGAATCCGCTACAAGGGCAAAGCCTTCATAGAGTCGTTCTGTGTTTGGGGGTTTTGGGGTGTTTGGGGGGTTTGGAGGATTTGGGGGTTTTGAGGGTTTTGGGGGTTTAGGGTTTGCGGTTATAGGGTTTAAGGTCTAGGGCTAAACCCTAGGCCCTAGACCCCTAAACCGCATTTCTCAAACGAACCTCCAAGCCTGTCAAAACCCTAAAAGCGAACCCCTCGCGAGGAGACCCTAAAAGATCCCTTATAAGGAACCCTTACAGCCTAGTCCCTAAAACGAACCCCCCAGGTGGATCTGATGGGCTTCAGCTCCGCGATGGCTGTCTGCTCCTCTGCTGCTCTGTGCTACGGAGGAGGTCTTCAACTTCCTTGGGGCAAAGGAACCCTAATCTAGGGTT
>CAJNJA010017853.1:7911-32029 GCA_905231915.1 Symbiodinium necroappetens
TTAGGGTTTAGGGTTTAGGCTCTAACTCCCAAGGCCTCAACAATCCTAAACCCTAAACCCTAGAAGTAGAAGCCCAAAAGTTTGGAAAACCCCCATAGCCTCAATCCTTAAGAGTAGTGCATAGGCAATCCCAGCACTCATTGTCCCTAATCCGGTTACTGTCACCTGCTAGAGATTCTGTTCTCAAGTCCGCAGTCGAGTATTAGCGGCTTGACTCCGAAAAGGTCCATGATTCCGCGTGGCAGCCCAATTTAGGGGCCTTAATAAATAAATACCTGTATTATTTTGGAGGCCCCCTATTATAATTATAGTATAGTAATACCCCACAACCCTATTCCAATTATTAAGGCTCCGACACTATCCATGACAGGACAGGAACCTAGAGACTCCAATATCTCTTAATTAAGGAATATGCCTTAAATCATGTTAGGGATCCTACCATAATTTAAGGAATATTCCGTAACGAAGGGATATTGGAGTCTCTGGGAGGGGTTGCGCACGTGTGCAGCCATCTGCTGGCAGCCTTCGGCTTGGCAGAGGGACGCCGGAGGCGATCTGCGACGTGGCCACGCGTTCCGGCCATGGTGGGTTCCAGCGGGTCTTGCTCTCCGCTCCTGGGTTGGGTTCTTGTTAAGGAGTTTGAGTTAAGTTAGACTAAGTTTAAGTTACCATAGTAGGGAGAGTTGGTAAATAGTATGGTTTCCTCCTTATTCTGGCAACTTAAAATACCTTCCTTAACAAGAACCAATTGGGTCACTGACGTCACCATAGAAGCGCTGGTGGAGGCTACGGCTGATAAGGCTGCTAAGGTACAGGTGCAAGAGGGTCCAACAGCACGCAAATTGCGTCACAAGACCGAATATCCATTTCTTCCTTCTTGGGGTCTTAGAGATTTTATAAACCCCCCTAAACCCTAAAGCCCCTAAACCCTAAACCCTAAACCCCAAAGCCCCTAAGCCTCTTGCATGATTTCTACACTTAAAGTTGCTGGCCTTGTTGTCTCCTTCTTTAGCAAGCCTCGGGTTCGGGGTTAAGGGCATAACTAAGTCCGAAGCTGTGATTAGGGCCAGGGTTTGGGGTATAGGGTTTAGGGTTTTGGGTTTTAGGGTTTAGGGTTTAGGGTTTAGGGTCCACTTGCAATCATTGCAAGGTAGTTGTTCAGTTCATAATGCATATCGTCAACATGGCAACGCAGGTTCTCTGTTTGGATAGACGAGAACAACATAGAAGGACGTGGATTCACAGGTTCCTGCTTTAACAGGACCTGAAGAGCAACCCTCGCTGGTGTCTTTTGATGAGTTGTATCTGACATGCTTGGTTTTCTTTGAGCTCTGGATGCTCAAATTCTGATGTGCAGTCCTAACCTCTATAAGCCTTGCAACAACAAAGACCTCACAGCCGACAAACTCCATTAACACGAAGAGAAACCACACACTGTAAGGAGACCGCAACACGGTTACAGGTTCAGGGCCTCCCCGTGAGCGAAATCTAGGGGCCTGAAGAATCTCATGCTTCACCTTGAGCCCTAAGCCCCTACACTCTAAACGGCGGAGCCTAGACGGTAAAGGGTTTAGGGTTTAGGGCCTAATCCATGATTTGATTATTCAGGCTTCTACAACACTTCTTGCTGCGAGTTTGATTATTCAGGCTTGTATAACAATTTTGTCGTGAGAGCACGGGATTAGGGTTCTGAGGAGCCATGTCGCCTTAAAGCCGAAGCATGATTTGAACCCATGTCCCACATCCTAAGCCCCTATATGCCCAAAGTCCTCACAGAGCTATTGTAGAGCGTGGGTTTAGGGGAACTTAAACCCCACAGCACAAACCGAAAGCCTCCGTGAATTTCTCAAACCCCGTCGCCTGAAGCTTGCAGCGCCCCCCTCCCTCAAAACCCTACAACCCTACAACCCTAAACCCTAAACCCTAACACCCTAAAACCCTAAACCCTAAAACCCTAAGCCCTAAACCCTTAAAACCCTCCGGCGCGTCTTGGAGGATGTAATTCACGGGCCGAGCTCGGTTTGGAGCTCGCACGTACCGCTGAAGCACCGACTAAAAGCAGGGCACCGGCCTCGACTTGGTCCGGCTGTTTTGGGGGGTTTAGGGTTTAGGGGTTTAGGGTTTAGGGGTTTAGGGTTTCGGGTTTAGGGTTTTGGGTTTAGGGTTTTGGGGTTTCGGGTTTAGGGTTAGGGTGTTAGGGTTTTAGGGTTTAGGGGTTAGGTTTGGAGGGGCTCAGAGGGTTTTGATGGAGCTTTAAAGGCTCATCGTGTTGGGGCTGTCGATTTTTTCTATTTCGCCCTAACCCTCTAAGCTCTAAACTCTAAATGAAAAGAGTCGCAGGGTTTGAGAGTCTCCGTCAGGCCCCTGGGCATGACGCAGCGGTTTATGTGCAAGCCACGGTTTAGGGTTTAGGGCTTCGGGTTTAGGGTTTTAGGGTTTTAGGGTTTTTAGGGTTTTAGGGTTTGAGGGTTTTAGGGTTTAGGGCTTAGGGTTCAGGGTTTAGGGCCGAGTCTTGCGGCTGGCTGCTCCTGGGATCATTTGTTTTGTCTGTGTCTGGAGGGTTTGCAACACCCTAGACCCTAAACCGGTTACATTGGTCCTTGCATTGATTCTGGGTACTGCCTAGAAATAAGATTCCTGAAATATTCCGCTTGGTCCCGAAGCCTTGAACAAACCTTTTCACCCTAAAGCCTAGAACCCAAACCAACCCCCAAAACCCAAAACCCTAAACCCAAAGCCCTAGACCCTAAACCCTAAACCCTAAAACCTTAACCCTAAACCCTAAAGCCTTAACCAAAACCCTGAACCTCAAAGCGTTTCCTTAAATCACCAAAACCTACTTTTTCTGTGGGGCCCCTCAGGCAGATCATAAGAACCTACAAGGAAAGTAGGTTTCTGGTAGTTCGAAGCCTACACCTCAATCTCATTCTGGACCCGGGCACTTCTCCCCAAAACTTCGAAACCCTGAGACCTCGGGGTTCACGGGGTTGGTGGCAAATCGCGAGGGTTCAGGGTTCAGGGTTAAGGGTTTAGGCGTTTATAGGGTTTAAGGGTTTAGGGTTCAGGGGTTGAGGGTTCAGTGTTTGGGGTTCAGGGTTTAGGGCTCGGGGTTTAGGGTTCAGGGTTTAGAGTTTAGGGACAGCCTGGAGCCCGACCACGGCCTCAAAGGTGCGACGTGGCAACTGCTTTAGACTTTCTCCACCAGCAGGCGCGGCCTGAGGCCCTCGGCCCTACCTGTAACCGCAAAGACCTACCTTGTTAGGGTTCCTTAGTATGGTTTCCATATATAGTTCCTTAAAAAGGTAGGTCCTTTCGGTTACAGGTAAGCCCTATACCCTAGGATTTTCTGCTGAAGTTTCCCGACAGGTGCTGTGCACCAACGGCCCTAAACCCTGAATCCTAGAACCCTTTTTGCATGAGCCGCTCCACAGTGTTTAAGCCTTCACTCCCTAAATGCTGGAACGCTAAATCCTATAGACCCTAAACCCTAAGCCCCTGAACCCCAAGAGTGCTAAGTCCCACACCCCCAATTCAGCGTAAGCCCTCCGCATGCGATGGGTTTGGCTTTGAGGTTCTTACAAAAACCGCTGGGGCCATGGGTTTCAGGGTTTCGGGTTGGAGGTTTTGGAGGTTTGGGGATTTGTTGCAATCCCTGAACCCTAAACCCTAAACCCGTATGTTGATGACGGGGGGCAATGTCTGAGTGTGCTTTTTAGTGCAAGCCGCAAGGCAGAGACATCTCATGCGGAGAAAGTCCCACTGCACCAAAACAAAACCCCTAAACCCTAAACCCTAAACCTTAAACCTTAAACCCTAAAACCCTAAAACCCTAAACCCTAAAACCCTAAAACCCTAAAGCCCTAAAGCCCTAAACCCCAAGCCGAAACCCCAAGCCGAAACCCAGAAACCCTGAAGGCCAAGCGCCCCTCAGTTCTGGGTTTGGGGGATTCTGGGCTTTCCGGGCTGCTCAGTGAGAAATGGCCGTAGAGTCGTGGTAGCAGCTGTTTCGGGTTTAGGGTTTAGGGTATAAGTAGCGCGAGTGGTGGTGCTGTAATTAGCAGCAGTGGCATTTACAGTACCAAAGCACCAAAGCAGCATGGTGCACTTCTCTCGCACCTCATGTGCCTACCTACTACTACTTTCCTACCTACCTACCTACCTACCTACCTACCTAACCTAACCTAACCTAACCTAACCTAACCTAACCTTACCTTACCTTACCTTACCTTACCTTACCTTACCTTACCTTACCTTACCTTACCTTACCTCACCTCACCTCACCTTACCTTACCTTACCTTACCTTACCTTACCTTACCTTACCTTTCCTTTCCTTCCCTTACCTACCTACCTACCTACCTACCTAGCTCCCTGCCTGCCCGCCTGGCCGCCTGCCTGCCTGCCTGCTACGACGACGACACCACCGCCTGCTGTGTACCTACCACTAAGACTACCACTGGTTCCTGTCCTCCGAGCCTTGCAGCCTCAAGCTGCGCCAGGACATCCTGCACCGAGATATCAAGTCAGGGTGCGCCGGGAAGAGGGCAGGGGCAGATCTCTTAATCCTAAAGCCTCTATCCCGGATCCTCAGCCTAGACCCCCAACGTCATGCACCCTCAAGCCTACCCTACACCCTGCCTGCCGCCCCACGCCAGCTTGTTTGAGAGTAGGATTTTGGGGTTTTGACTCGCATGCAATGGGGAGGTCCGAGTCTTCCTTTTCGCAAATTTCAATCCGCATGAAGCTATGTAAGTCGTTCCATGTGGGTTGTTGTCTAACTTAGGGTACCCTTTTAGGGTCCTTTTTATAAGGGTGCCGTACTACATTGGGGACCTAAAAAGGGACCCTAGTTTAGAA
The DNA here is from genome assembly GCA_905231915.1 of Symbiodinium necroappetens. Classification (NCBI taxonomy): domain Eukaryota; class Dinophyceae; order Suessiales; family Symbiodiniaceae; genus Symbiodinium; species Symbiodinium necroappetens. The sequence goes on from CAJNJA010017853.1 coordinate 12,767, forward strand.
CACTACCCATATGCGCCCTCAGCCCTCTCAGTACTCGGTACTGGTACTAATAGCAATTGGTTTGGGGTTTAGGGTTTAACAATAGTACTAGAAATGGTAAGCGTAATAGTCACAGTAACTATTAGTAGCAACAATAATCGCAATAATCGTAGTCAAAGTATAATCGAACTCTATGCCACCAGCCAAAGAGCAGGAACGGAGGCAGTCACGAACCAAAGATAGGGGAAAGCATCCTCCGGGCGGCGGGTGTGGGGCTTAGGGGTTTAGGAGTTTTTTGCTCTAGTGGTTATGGGTTGGAGGGCTTAGGGTTTAGGGTTTAGGGGCTCTAGATGTTAGAGTTTTGTAGGGAAACTCAACCCGATTGGCATAATCAGGTCTTACGAGGGCTTCGCTACCCTAGACCAACTTGACCCGATATTTCAAGGACTTACCCGACTATTCGCAACCTCATCTGGACCCTAGATAAAGGCCTAGGGCTCCTTGTGATGGTTTTCTTATGCAAGTGGGGGTTAGGGTAAAGCATACCTAAAGGGTCCAAAGTACCTATATAGTAGAATGTAGGGTTTCTATATTAGGAATTGTCATTATGGTTTGGGAAAGTATCCCCCATAACAGTTCCTAGGACCCTTTGGGATACAAACATACCTAAAGCCTGTCCCTAAGATTCAGCTCGGGCGGTACCTTGTGAAAGCCCTCTTCATCTTGGTCTACCTGGACCCTCTAAAACCTTCTTGTTTAGGTCTCCCTACCCATAGGCTCCTTGGTAGTAGTTCCGTTTTGGGATTACCTCATAGGATTCTAAATCTGAACCAGAAACAAGGAACTACTTAGGAGCCTATGGGCTATGTTGATTTTCTTCCACAAGTCCCTTTGAAAAGGCAGGTTGCCTAGGCTCCAGATAGGGCTTCGGACCTGTATTTGCAGCGCCTGTGGCCTAAGACGTAAAGGCCGAGTACCTTAGCCCAAAAAGGGTTAACCTTTTGAATCATATTAGGTTTATATAAGCCCAAAAAGGTTAAAGGTGACCTACTCAGCCCCTAAGAAGATGTTGAAGGCGCATTCCTTCGTTAAAGGCTTTAGGCTGCAAAAGCTCCCGGCTTCTCAAGATCATGGTATGGGCCTTTCTTGGGAGTTTAGGTCTTATGGAACGTCAACATCTCAAAATACTTAAACCACACCCAAAAAGCGAAGCTACAACCCGAATCTAAACCCTGAACGGCCTTCCGAGCAGCTCCTCCTTAGGGTTTGGGGTTTAAGGTTTAGGGTTCGGTTTAGGGTTTAGGGTTTAGGGTTTTAGGGGTTTAGGGTTTAGGGGTTTAGGGTTTAGGGGTAAAGCATGGCACCCCAAGAGATCTTACAAGAATGAGTACGTTGAGGCTCCACATGTCCGGAAGCAGGCACTATTTGTGTAGTTCTCAAAAATTAGGACCCCTTTTAGGGTCCCTGTCATAAGGGTGTCGTAATATTTTGGGGGCCGAAAAGGAACCCTAGATTAGACAACTACCCATTTACAGGCTTTGGACCACAAAGTCTACTGTATCGCTTGTGCGCTTAGAGCAACAACTCTGTGCTTTCCCACATGAGTGTGTATATGTATGATGTATGCACGTGTGTATATGTAGATGTATATGTAGATATATATATATATATGTATTTATACATATTGAGAGATGTACTTGCAGCATGCACGTTCGAAGCCCTCATTCCCTCAGTTTCGATTACCAAACTACTCTGGTTCCTTTAGGACCCGAATCCTAAACCCTAAACCCTAAACCCTAGACCCTAGACCTTAAACCCTAAACCCTAAACCCTAAACCCTATACCCTAGACCCTAGACCTTAAACCCTAAACCCTAAACCTCCTCGACCAGTCCTGTCCCAACTGTCGGGCCAGTTCCTCGCGCACCACGGACTGAACGGACTCTTCGAAGACGTCGATGCTACCATACCTTTTCCCAAAGGGTCCTACGTACCTATATGGGAATTACTTGCCCAAACCGGAATAGTGATTCCTGCTATAGAGCCGGGCCCCGATTTTCTACTACAAGATGAAACGTAAGACTTAAGACCCTTCTAAATTTTGGGTTCTCGCATGTGTTAACGTCCCGAAACCCTAAACCCTAGTTCAGTGCGTTTCTGGCGGAGCCCATCGATGGATGTGCAGTGCTCAACATTGCTTCGTTTGTTGATAGGAATGCACACATGCTCTGTTCAACTAGGGTCCCTTTTGGGGTAGTTTCAGGGTAGTTTCTATAAGGGTGCCGCACTGACATTTTATTTTGGGGGACCCAAAATGGGACCCTAATTGAGCGAACCATCCACATAATTGCCCATAGGCCCCTAAGTAGTTCCTTTGTATGGCTCATATTTCGGATCCTTTCAGGTAGTCCCAAAAAAGGAACTACTTAGGGGCCTATGGGTATCCCCCCTTGATGGAGCATGGCGTAGAGCTTCGAGTCCAGGTGACCCCCTAAATAGCCCCATAAACCATACAAGCCCTTAGTTTAGGGTTTAGGGTTTAGGGTTTAGGGTTTAGGGTCTTACACCAAGACCACGGCACAGCATCCCGGGCTGGGCTAGTACTATCATGACGTTGGTCTGCAAGCAGTCAGATGGGAGTTCTGCGGTGAAATATGCAGCTATCCACCGTGCACAAGTGTATGCGACCATGCAACTATGTAAGTGTCAACTGTGTATAGGTAGGTGGGGGGGGGGTAGGTAGGTTGTGTTTATGTTTTGTGCGTTTTGTGCGGCAAGTATGCCATTATGCCGGACATTGCAAGTCCGTAGCTATGCATCTGTGCAATTGAATGTGACTGTGTCTCTTAGGGTGACCGTCTTGGGTTAGCTCGGTTCTGCAAGATAGCGCGCAGCCACTGGCAGCGCAATACAGAGAAGCGACATGCCCGCAATTGCAACAAAAGTCATAGCACCGTGGCTGCATAGTTGGCTCCGTATGGTCTCTGTTGCAGTTGCTTTCGGCAGTTTACCTTTTCCGGATCCTAAACATAAAACTGCGTAGACCAAGAAAACGAACTACAATGGAGACTACAGGTATTGTCTACCCATCAGAACAAGACACACGACCCATCAGAAAAGCGAGTGGGCTGAACAAAGGCAAGCCGGCTTTTAGGGTATCATCCTCACACGTCCGTATTTCGGGACAGTCTCCGCCAACATTTGCAGAAAACCACCTATACTCCGTACCGGTCTCACTGTTCGTGTTTCACAAAAGGCTGAGCAGCGGCCGGTATCCTGAACCCTACTCGAAAGAAAGATGCTTGATCCGCTATTGAGCAAGTTACCCGTAGCCTTGGCGAACCAGCTAACCTCGAAGACGAATTTGCGCCTTGAGATATCTGCTGGTGCTCTCATGGGTCGTACATCGGACTTGGCTTCGGCTCCATTAAGGAAAGCTGCCACTGGTCGATGCATGACAGCACGATCCGCCTGTCGCAGAGCATCAGTGCACCTTCACCTGCAAGGGAGACAAGAACCCCAAAGCATTCCCCAGCCCATCAGCCCTTCATCAAATCTTACATCTTAACTGGGTTGTAGCTTTGGGGACCTGAAAAGGATTAATGAATAGGTACCTCTTCAGAAACCATAAGGGGGGAATTGTAAAGTTTCCCAAATTGCCGAATGAATAGGTACTTCTTCAGAAACCATAAGGGGAATTTTAAAGTTGCCCAAAGTGCCACCTAGGTAAACACCATAAGCCCTATAATCCCTAGGCTCTAACTGCTAAGCCCCATAGGCCCTCTGCAAAAAAAATCGAAACTGCAAGGCCTAAACCACAGCCTGTGGACTTAGACCCCGCGATAGCACCCAGCATTAACTACCACAAGCGCTTGGTTCAAAGAACACTTAGACTTGGCCCTAAACCGGCCCCCCTACTAAACCGCGGCTCTTCGTCGCTGAACAAAGGTTCATGGCTTGAATTTAGGGTTTATGGGGTTTGCCCAAAGGCTCCGTAGTTGTTGCTGTTTGTGGATTGTGCTTAGGATCCTTTAAGGCAATCCCTAAAAGGAGATACTATGGAGCCTTTTAAGTGGCTTAAGGTTCATGATTCATGGGGTTAGGGGCTTACTTGGAGGGTCGGGGGACTCAGTAAGTAGAGATTAAGTAGAGTTATAAGTACCCTAACAGGGGTTATGATACTAATAAGTCCATAAAAAACACTAGCTACTAAGTCCCCAACCCTCCAAGTAAGAGTTAGAGTCAGACGTCGTTCCAGAAGTAGCCGCCGGGATCTCGACATGAGAAGGCACAAGGCGTAGAACTTCGGGTCTAGCCATAGGCTCCTAAGTAGTTCCTTTTTATGGTTCATATTTAGAATCCGACAATGTAATCCCAAAAAGGAACTACTAAGGAGCCTATGGGTAGTGTAACTGCTCTACGTAGAGGTTAATTCCGGGGGTAATACAGCTGATGATAGAAATCCTCTGCATTACCTTAAGGACCCCAAACTATGGGAACTATGGTAGATGCCTTATTCTGGGTAATGCAGGATTTAGGTCATCAGCCGTAACAACAGTAAGTTCCAGCAGATCAGAGAGTGTGTTACAAGCGTCGCTAAATCGTAAACCCTACACATCCCCGTGCTCTAAAAGCAATCTAATGAGGCTACCGGGAATGATCCCGTCAACAGTTCTCCTAAGCCCACGGTCCAGCTTTCGGAGCTTTCTGTAATGGAGGCTTATCATCGGACCCATCCTGAACCCTCAACCTCCAACCCTCAATCCTAAACCCCTAAACCCCTAAACCCTGAACTCCTAAATGGGTAGTTCTCTACATTAGGGTCCCAGTTTAGGTCCCTAACATAGTACGGCACCTTTTCAAACAAGGACCCTAAAAGGGACCCTAATTCAGAGAACTGCCCTTAACCCTAAACCCTAAACCTACCCGAAACCCTCAGTCCTGAACCCCTTAGCCTAAACCCCTAAACCCTGAACTCCTAAATCCCTAAAGCCTAAGCCAGCCCTACTCTGCTAAGAGCGTCCTGCGATCCACAGGCCCCAGGAACCCCACACCGCAAGCCCCGAACTTGCGAAATACCTTAAACGAACCGTGGGTATATCATAGTAGAGCCAGATGGGGGCTTCTGCCAAGGTTTAGGGTGTAGGGTGTAGGGTTTAGGGAGATCTGCTGAGCTAAGTCAGTAGGAGTTCGGATTAGGGGGAGCCTTGGGGATACAGACCCTCTCAGTAAGGTCCCTCTTTAAGAGAGCCAATAAGTAGCCTTAAGAAGGGTCCCCTTGAAGGGGTCTCCCTAATACTACCTAGGATACAGGGACCCTAAACCCTAAACCCCTAAAACCCTAAACCCTACACCCTAAACTACCTAGGAACAGGGACCATTTTGGGCTTCCTTTAAAGTTGAGGGAGGCCTGATACTGTCTTACTTAGACTGTCTCTTGTCCTAGGGGAACCAATTTGGGATTGTGTAGGGATCATAATTCCCCAAACACGGTTAAAGGTTACCTCCTCCACTTCTAGTCTATGATACTGAAAATCCAGGGAAGGCAACACCCAGAGTGCCAATCCCAAGCCCAAAAGCCTTTCCACCGCATCCTACTATTCCTGGTGCTGTAATCAAGACTTTGCCTAGCATGCTTTGCCCCCGGTAATGGTCCGATTAATTCTAATACTAATACTAATATTAATACTAATACTAATACTAATATTAATACTAATACTAATACTAATATTCATAGTATTAATACATCAGTGGTAGCACCCCTTGCGGGCGCTACTATGATACTTCCTTCCCAAAGCTCAGGGACTCCATGGCCTGTGTGGCCAAGGTCGCAGCACGCACACTTTGCACCTCCATGGGCTTACGGATCTCCGGGTTCCAAGTCCCTAATATAGGGGCCTTAATAACTAGAATAGGGTTTTGGGGCCCATTATACTATAATTATAAGAAGGAGGCCCCCAATATAATATAGGTATGCCAGGGATCTCAAACCCTAAACCCTAAACCTGCCTTTGGAGACGGTTCCTTGATGTCAGGGATTGCTTAAGTCAGCGAGTTTTACAGTCTTTGCAAAGCACTGAGTTAAGATTGTCAGCCTTAAGAAATCCTCTCCGAACCTGAGAAGCCAGCGGTAAATACTACGGTTTAGGGTTTAGGGTTTAGGGGTAAATACTGCATGTCGCTTGTGAGCTGAGCTGGTCGCTTGCGATGATCAGCTCGAGCCGAAGACCAGAGCTACTGCATGCTGCAGAAAAGAGCTCTGGCCGAGTTGCTTCTTCAACCGGGCCCCCAAAATCTCAAACTTTCTAAACTAGGTCCTAAACCCTAAACCTTTAATTGAGAGGACCTCACCGCCAAGGGGCGCTTTCGGGGCATCCCGGACCTCTGACCGAGGGCGATGGACGGCTTAAAAGTTTAGGGTTTGGGTGTTTAGGGGCTTAGGGTTTAAGGTTCTGATGCAGACCACTTTGTTGGGTTGGACGCGGGAAATCGCACACGCACCCAGTCGTTCGGGAGGGCTGGCCGCGACGACCATCGGCTGATCTGCCAACTCTGCCACACTGGCCGAGCCACCAAATTCAAGGAAACTATTTGTGGAGTTTAGGGTATATAGGGCTTCTATAAGGCTGCTATTTTTTTTTATAGACCTTCTATAAGGCTCCTATATAACGGTAACTACCCACCTGAAAACGTCCTAGACCAAAGCAGTGTCCCAACTCCCAGGGCCAGTTGGCCGAGTTCACTTCGCCCCCCGCCGGCTCGACAATGGCCAGGCGGTCAGGTGGGTTTAGGGGTTTATGGTTTAAGGGTTAGGGTTTAGGGTTTAGGGTTTTTGCTTTAGGGGTTTATAGGGGTTTAGATGGGTTCAGGTTTTTGGAGGTTTTAGGGGATTAAGGATTTGGGCGTTAAGGGATTAGGGTTTAGTGGTTCAGGGTGTCTTAAAGGTTTAGGACTGCAGGGTTTAAGGTTCGGTGTGTCGGATTTAAAGGCTTAGGGGCCGAGTACCTTAGCCCCCAAAACGGTTAACCTTTGATTTTACATAATCCCCCAAAAGTTAAAGGTTACCTACTCAGCCCCTAAGTAAAGGTTAATATAGGGGCCTTAATAGTTGGAAGAGGGTTTTGGGGCCCATTCCATTATAACTACAATAAGGAGCCCCCAAAATAGTATTTGGTAATTATTTAGGCCCCTACATCACGGTGGCAGTAGGGTTTAGGGGCCTAAATTATTACCAATACTATTTGTGGGGCTCCTTATTGTAATTATAATAGAATGGGCCCCAAAACCCTGATCCAACTATTAAGGCCGGTTTTAAAGGGTCAGGATCCTCTTCGGCCAGGGCTGCCGGATGCCAACGCCCTACGCAGCCTCGGAGTGCTGAGACTGCCACTACCCAAGCTCTCTGGGGTTCTTTTGGGGGCTAGGGGCTTCGGGGTTTAGGGCTTACTGCTTCGGGCTTGGGGCTTAAGGCTTGGGGTTTAGGGCTCAGGGCTTAGGGTTTAGGGCTTAGGGCACCAGGTGTAAATTTTTGATACTCATAACCATCATTATAGTTAGATATAACAAACCCATGAACCCTTAACCGGATGTCAAACCACCATATACAACCCCATACTGTATAGCCCGGATGACGAAACGAAGATTAAATATGTATATACAACATAGATGCATTTGCTTATTCATATGTGAGTTAGGGCAGCTAGGGCTCTTGGCCGCCAGGGTTTGCGTGTCTAAGGTGAGGTTTTGAACCGCTGGCAAAGTTCACGATCTGGCAGCAAAACACTATCATGAGTTAGCAGAGATTTAAAGGATTTAGGGTTTGAGGGTTTAGGGCTGAGGCTTTACATCGAATCCCACAAAGTTGGAACATGGGTTTAGGAGGATTAGTGCTAGGATTCCCTTTACTTTAACTTAAGGGCATGAGGATAGAGATGTTCCAACTTTCTGGCTCCTACGTTAAGGGTTTTGGGTTTCAGGGCTTGGGAGGGCTTCGGGATTAGGGCTTACCTGGAACTCGGAGGCTCATGACCACAGAGTCATGGGTTTAGGGCTTAGGGCGGTTTAGGGTTTAAGGTTGAGGGTTTAGGGTTTATGATTTAGGTAGGGGTTAAGGAGTTTAGGAGTTTAGGGTATAGGGTTGAGGGTTGAGGGTTTAGGGTAGTCATGTTCACATGAAAAAAGCGCACCAAACCCAAAGGCATTAACCCCTTAGTTAGAACTGGAAGCCACTATAGAACACGAACCTCATTAAACAAAACAAAAGCAACTAGACAACACAAGACCCTAATAGAATCCCATTTGTATTCAGAAATCTAACCCTAAACTAAATAACCATGCATCCCTTGCATGACAAACATACTCCAACCCCTGAACAATTGCCAATGTGTCGTAACTCTCGCAGAACCCGCAATCGTGTTCTGCAGATTTGGAGGAGTCCATACCCAGAGAACCCAATACCCCTTAATTAAGGAATATACCTTAAATCATAATTCCTAAGGGTCCATGTACCCAAATAGTATATACATTGGCCCCAAAGTACTTATATAGGGACTTTAAGGCCAAAGTGTACCTATTTCGGTACATGGACCGTTAGGGAAAATTACGGCCCCTATAATTTAAGGTATATTCCTTAATTAAGGCCCCTATAATTTTCATAATATTAAGGCCCTAAGGCCCCTCTAACTTAAGGTATATTCCTAATTAAGGCCCCTATAATTTTCCATAATATTAAGGCCCTAAGGCCCCTATAATTTAAGGTATATTCCTTAATTAAGGCCCCTATAATTTTCATAATATTAAGGCCCTAAGGCCCCTATAATTTAAGGTATATTCCTTAATTGAGAGGTATTGGGTTCTCTGGGGAGGGGTCCATGCTGAAGCGTGCAGGCCAAAAGCTCGCTGAACCCGAGTCCTAGATCCCGTTTAGGGCTTTAGGGCTTTAGGGCTTTAGGCTTTAGGGTTTAGGGGTTTAGGGCTTTGGGGCTTTAAGCTTTAGGGCTTTAGGGCTTTAGGGCTTTGGGGCTTTGGGGCTTAGGGTTTAGGGCTTTGGCGCTTTAGGGTTCAGGGTTTAGGGTTTAGGGGTTAGGGCTTTAGGGTTTTAGGGTTTAGGGGTTTAGGGTTTAGGGCTTGGGCTAAAGCCCTGAGCCCTAAACCCTACAGCCTAAATTCTAGAGAAAAGCCCGAAAGCCTCACTCCTAGATCCCGCAGACACTGCCCGACCTTGGACACTGAAGTTCCGCATCTGCTCTTTTGTTGTCTCGATAGCTCCTGGGAGGGTCCAGAGGCTTCACGGGTTAGGGCTTTGGGTTTGCCCTAAACCCTGAACCCTAAGCCCTAAACCCCAAACCCTAAACCCAAAGCCCGAAACCCTAAGCCCTCTGCCCTAAACCGGTTTGGGGTTCGGGGCTTTAGGGTTTTGGGGGGGAATTTAGGTCTCTGGGCTTTCGGGTTTAGGGGTTTAGGGGTCTAGGGTTCAGGATTAAGGTTACTGTTCCTTGGCTTGCGGGTTCCCGCTTTAAGGGTTAGACCCTATAGTATAAGGGGGCATAACCTACTATTTCGTAGGGTTTGGGGATACAGGAAGGGTTCTTGTAGAGGTCGTTTTGGGATTCAGGGCTGCCACGAGGCCCAGGGGGCAGAGTCAGTAGGGCTTACAATGTTTAGGGGCTGGGTTTGGGGGCTGTGGCAATATCGTAAGTGAGGCTTGCAAGGTAGGGTTGAGGCTTTAGGGTGGTGTTGTGGTTATCAGGTGGTTCTACGTACATAGACCCTAAGGGTCCATGTGCCCAAATAGTATGTACATCGGCCCCAATGTACTTATGTAGGGACTACTTTAAGGCCAAAGTATATCTATTTGGGTACATGGACCCTTAGAAAAAAGTATCGTGTTTGTATTTGTACTGCGTTGAAGGTGGCGGGTATGTTCCATATCGCATTAGCTTTGTGATACACCGTCCGGAATTTTGGAAGGGTTCGAGAGAATTGCAGCGAAGTGTCGTGGGTTTGAAATGCGGACGCTCAGACACAAGGCGTTTGATACAAAATCACATGCCAAATGGGTAGTTCTCTAGATTAGGGTCCCTTGTAGGGTCCTTTTCATAAGGGTGCCGTACCATAATGGGGATCTAAAATACAAAGGGGACCCGAATTTAGAGAACTACCCACATTACTCTAGCTGCGTTCAGGGATGGAGGGCATTGGAGTTACATGTGAAGCAAGAGCTCTGTATAAGTTAAAGGAAACCACAGGTGGAGAGTTTAGGGTATATAGTGCTTCCATAAGGCTTCTAGAAGGTATATAGACCTTCTATAAGGCTCCTATAACGGTAGCTACCCACCTGAAAATGTCCTAGAATAAACCCTAAACCCTAACTAAGTCTGATTATCCCTAAACCCTAAATATCCTAGACAAAAAGGCTGACGACATACCACGCCAGGCCCCGGGAAGGGATAAGAATCGAGAGTGTAAAGTTGGCCCAAACCCTGAATCCCGAAACTCTGCACCCTGAAAGCTAAACCCTGAACCCCTAAACCCCTAAAGCCCTGAACCCCAAACCCTAAACCCTGAACGCTGAAAGCTAAACCCCTAAACTCTGAACCCTAAACCCTAAACCCCAAACCCCTAAATCCCTGAACCCCTGAACCCTAAACCCTAAACCCCAGGGTCAAGAGAAAAGCGGACCAATGCTAAGGGCTGCAGAGTGGAGTATCTGGAGGGCATAAGCCCCGACTTCACACGGTTTAGGGTTTAGGGTTCAGGGTTTAGGGGTTTAGGCTTTAGGGGTTTATGGTGGAGATATTATACAAGGAAATCACAATAAGGAGCCCAAAAAAGGTACCCAGAGAACCCAAGACCCCTTAATTAAGGAATGTACCCTAAACCATAAACATTAAGGCTCCCCCTAGAACTTAATGTCTATTCCTTATTTAAGGGGTATTGGGTTCTCTGGGTAGCTAGCCCAAAAAAGTGTACACTTTCTGTTTCATAGGGGGTCTTACTGTTGATGATATAAACCCTGCATTACCTTAAGGACCCTAACCTATGGGAATTATGGTTTCTTCCTTATGATGGGAAATGCAGGATTTATATCATCAACTGTATTATCCCCCAAAAGTGTAAAGTGTGTTCCTTCAGCCACTAAGGACAACGACCCTGATCGTGGGCCTGAAGGATTAGTTTAGGCTTTTGGAGTATACCATACTATAGTTTAGGCTCTTTGGGGTATATCATACTATGGTTTAAATAGGCTTTTGGGGTATATCATACTATAGTTTAGAGTCTAGGGGTTTAGGGGTTTAGGGCTTAGGGTTGCTATAGTCAGGAAGCCCCCAAAACAGTATTGGTATTAGTTTCGTCCCCTAGACTACCCTCAGGCTCCATAGTAGTTTCTTGTTGGGATGACCTTATAGGATCCCAAATAGGGTCCACAAAAAGGAACTACCATGGAGCACATGGGTACTTGCAAGGTTGTTGGGGCGAAACGAAGAGCTGCAGGACAGTAGGGCCTCGACAATTAGAATCGGGCTTTGGGGGTAAAGCATGCACGTGTGTGTGTATATATATATATAAATAGAATAATCTCTTTACTTAGTTTCTTTTATGTCTCTTTATATTTACCTATCTATTTTAAGGAAAGCAACGCTCATTAGGGGTGAATCTGGCTAATTATTTCGGCTTGTACATTCAGTGCCTTTCCTTTCGGATGGGGCGGGCCCTGAACCCTAAACCCTATGCTAGGTTTACACGCTTTAGGGCTCCCCGAGCCGCTATCAGGGTTTAGGGGTTTTAGGGGCTTTAGGGCTTTAAATTTTAGGGTTAAGGGTTTAGAGCAAAAACAAATGGTTTAGGGTTTAGGGGCTTAGGGTTTTAGGGGTTTAGGGGTTTAGGGCAGGGTCTGGCCGTAAAAGATGTACATGGTTCAGGGTTTAGGGTTTACACAAACACCCCTGCAATCATTCTGTTGATAACCCTAAACCCTAAACCCAAAACCCAAACCCTAAACCCTAAACCCCAAAATATAAAGCCAAAAAACTAAGAAGAATCTTTGATCCGAGTGTGTGCTTCAAACCGAGCAGCGGTAGAAGCCTCTGAAGAGGGCTGCAGCTGCGAAAAAGCCCACGCTGCTGAAACCAAGCCTGAAAGATGCGGAAAGGCGCGAAGACCCTAAACGATAGAGTGTAGGGAAACCCTAAACCCTAAACCCCTAAACCATAGAATTTAGGGAAACCCTAAACCCTAAACCTTAAACCCCTAAACGATAGAGTTTAGGGTTTCTAGCAAATCCTTGCTCCGTTGCCCCCTGGAGTCTACTAAGTTTGAAATTTCAAACCTCCTAGCGATCCAATGTGACCTTAGTTGCTGAGTTCATGAGCCAAGAACAGGGTAAAGTGTACTCATTCAGCCACTAAGTGACTATATACTTTGGACTCAACAGGTCTCCTGGCAGAGTACACTACCTAGAGTCTTCATTGCAGTTCCTTTTTGGCTTAGCCAGTTTTATAATGTGGATCCCATAAGGTAACCCCAAAAAGGAGCTACCATGGAGACTTTAGGCATAGCTCGAATGTCAGAGGCTTCAGGGTTTACGGGCTTTGCAACTTATCGGACGACCCTGATCCCCTAGTTTCTCCTGACCATGAGCTTAGGGGCCGAGTGCCTTAGCCCAAAAAAGGCTAACCTTTGAATTATATTAGGTTTATATAAGCCCCAAAAGGTTAAAGGTCACCCTTAGCCCAAAAAAGGCAAACCTTTTGAATTATATTAGGTTTATATAAGCCCCAAAAGGTTAAAGGTTACCTACTCAGCCCCTAAGTGCACGCTAACAGGATTCTGCCGTCATTTACATATACACTGTACATAGGCTCCTTAGTAGTTCTTGTTTAGGATTTCCTTATAGGATTCTCTAAATATGAACCATAAAAAGGAACTTCTTAGGAGCCCGTGGGTGTGTATATAAATATACATACACGCTGGGGGGGTGTACTTGGTGGGATCTAAGATGGCATGCTGCGTCGAACCAAGACCTCAACCTCTAAATCTTAGGGGCCGATTACCTGAGCCCAAAAACAGGTTAACCTTTTGAATTATATTAGGTTTATATACCCCCTAAAAGGTTAAAGGTTGCCCACTCAGCCCCTAAGAAACCCTAAACCGAGAGCCAAACAGGGCGAAGAAGCAGCAGCGAGACCCCCAAAAGCGGGTCGTCGAAAGGGGCCATCAGAGCAACGAGCATGAACACTGCCGTGCTCACCGCCACGCTACCTGAGGCTTAGGTTGGGTGCTGCCCCCATACAGTAACAGTCTATAAATATGGCTACTATTCAGAGCCTTATATGTCAATATTATGACTATTACTCAACTGCTACTGAGTGGGGGCATTATGCAACGCTTAGGCTTAACAGTGGGTTGAGGGTTTAGGGTTGCTAGTTGAGGAAAAGGTTTAAAAGCTTTGGGTTCGCCTTATTGCTCCCGGTACCAAGGGTAAATACACTCTTAACATTAGACATTCATAAAAGACATAGAATAAATTCTTAAGCCTTCATAACACCACGATTAGGAGAGCCTAAAAGGCTTGAAGATGGTCCAGGCAATTGAGCTCCGTTCCGGTATTGCAGTTCTTTGTGTTAAGAACCCTAAGGGTCCATGTGCCCAAATAGTATATACCATTGGCCCAACAGTACGTATATAGGGACTACTTTAAGGCCAAAGTATACGTATTTGGGTACATGGACCCTTAGGGTTAAGAACTTACCTTCTTGCTTCTCTTGGCGGAGTAGCTCATCAGGCTCAGACCCCTGGTACCCAGAGAACCCAATACCCCTTGATCAAGAAATATACTGTAAATCATAATATTAAGGCCCCTATAATTCAAGGTATATTCCTTAATTAAGGGGTATTGGGTTCTCTGGGTAGTCACCGGCAGGGCAAGGCATTCACCGTCGCGAACCCTCACTGCAGGGCTGAACCTATGTTTGGGTTCAGGGGATGTAGCCGGTGCTCTAGTGCCAGCTCGAGAACCTTCACAAATACGTACGGAAGTGTGAATGGCACTCTCTGTCTCTGTCTCCGTCTCTGTCTCTGTCTCTGTCTCTCTCTCTCTCTCTCTCTCTCTCTCTGTCTCTGCTGTCTCTCGCATCCGACATAACTAAACATAATGACACTAGAGTAGCAGTAATTACTGATAAAGCACAGGCAAGCAACAAAGCAAACAAATTAATACATGAGAGAAGAAGCATTAGTTTAATGATACAACAAGCAAGCGCAGAAATACAGGTGTGTTTGTGGCATATATGTACATGTAAAGAAATACACACACACATATAGATAGATAGGTAGATAGATAGATAGATAGATAGATAGATATGTATATATATATACATATATGCATACATATAACTGTGTACATATACATACATATATGTATGTATCTATATATATACACATATAGATAGTGTGTCGAGGTGCATATCTATGTGCGCATGCATGCACGTTTGTATGTGCTTGAACGCATGCATGTTTATAATTATATGAACAGCATGCTTGCGCATGTACATATATGCATGTATGTGTACACGCATATATGTACATGTATATGTATATAGTGTATATATATATTATTTGCATAATATATATATATATGTATGTATGTATATATGAAAATATACATATGTCTGTATCTGGGTCTGCTTCTATGCATCTGCTCATGCACATGGACACCTTCAACATAAGCATGCGCACAGAAACGACAAGACGTCCTCTCTTGCAAAGGCATATGCACATGTGGGTAGTTCTCTAAGCTAGGAACCTTTTAGCTCCCCAATGTAGTACAGCACCCTGACAGACCCTAAAAGGCATTTAATTTAGAGAACTACGGTTGATGGTATAAATCCTGCATTACCCATCGTCAGGAATATACCATAATTCCCATAATTTAGGGTCCTTAAGGTAAGGCAGGATTTCGATCATCAACAATACAACGCCCTAAACCCTAGACCCTAAAACCCTAAACCCTAAACCCCCAGACCTTAAACTACAAAGCCTAGAGCCCAACCCTAAACCCTAAACCCATGTGCACATGGCCAGCATACATTAGCTCTAGTAGCTCCCGAAGGAGAAGTGCGCCGTAGACCCCTCCTTGAGTTACATAGGGCTTTAGGGCTTTAGGGGTTTAGGGGTGTAGGAGTGTAGGGATTTAGGGCTTTATGGGTTTAGGGGTTTAGTATTTAGGGGTTCAGGGTTTAGGGTTTAGGGCTTGAGGGGTTTAGGGGTGTAGGGTTTAGACAGTGTTCAGGGGTTGAGAAGGGTTTAGGGTTTAAGGAATCCTTGTCCTCAAGTCGTAAGCATGTGCTCAAAGACCTAATCATCATAGACTCCCCGAAATACTGCCCCCCCACATCACTACCATACTAAAGCATGCTGAAACCAAGTACCTCGCTATGAGGTGCTCTGGCCCTTATTCACGCCTATAGGATGCCATTCGTGCAAATGGCTCCATTAGTCAAGGGACTAAAGGAGAGACCCTTAAAGGACCCTTGGGGTTATATAGGGGCTTTATGAGACTATATAAGGGGTGTATAAGGGTAATATAGGGTACAAGGGATTAGGGGTCCCTTCTTTGGGCTCCCCGGGTAAGTCATCCTTGCGTCCTAAACCTGCATTCCCTAAAGCAAGCACATCTGTCTCCTCGACATCATGCCTTCAATTGTGCCAGATTCAAGCATCTTATCTTCTAGTTTAGTATAAGGTTGCGAACCCCGAGGCCCCTCAACCTCACACCACTCAAACCCCGAACCCTAACCCCAAATCCTCCTAGCGACAGCTACGAACCCAACCCTCCCTGCAAGAAGAACACGCAGGGACGGACGTCTACAGCCCAGGCACACGTGCATGGACCCAGCAGGGTCGGCCTAATCGTTGGCTGCCGGTTCTCGCCGTCGCCATGGCTCCTCAGAGGCTTCAGGGTTTAGAATTCGAGGCTCCTGGGTCTATGATGGCGCTTGCAAGCTTCAAGATCTAAATGGGTGCTACCGGGTTTTTTAAGAGGTTCAGGTTAAGCACTAAACCCTAAATCCTCAACCCTAAACCCTAAACTTGGAGCTTTGCTGTCATGTCGGGTTGAGGGGCCATCGAGGTTACGGAGCGGCGCCTGAGTATTCGGCTCAAACCCAATAGAAGCTTTTTTCGGCTTGTTAGGGTTTAGGGTTTGGGCCGGGAGGCCCTGCCTAACGTACAAGGGACCGTAATGATACACTAGACTGATATCAGAAAAGAACTCTACGGAATAATATCGACAACGACTTCAATCTTACAAACCCTAAACCCTAAACCCTAAAACCCTAAACCCTAATAGGTCCCCAAGGCCAGGCAAGGCGCTTGATGTAAGCCGCCAGTTCAAAGACACACCACAGCCTGAGCTTTCCAGGGGTTTAGGGTTTAGGTCTCCGAGTGGAGGCTTTCGCGGCTTGACTTACTTCCCTAATAAGCCAGGGAAATACAAGGTTAAAACTTCAGACTACTACTAAATTGTCCCAACAAGTTTACAGGTAGGGTATTGGAGACCTAAGTTTAAGTGTATAGAACTCCCAGGGTTAGGGTTTAGGGTTCTGAGATTTTGCCTGCTTTTCTGACTTCGGCTTCAGTGCTTTAGAATTCTTAGGTGAACGATTTTCCCGGTGCTACTCTCGGTTGCGGGCTGTCTGGCGCACGGGTTGGCTTTGTTCCTTGATGGACACTGCCCTAATCCCTATACCCTAGACCTTTGGCGCGTTTTGCCTTTGGTGGTTTTGGCATTCAATGGAGTCCAAATGACCATAAAGAAAGCCGGATCAATCTTCAGTTGTGCTACTGGGAGAAGGTGTCCACTCAAGTCCTTCATGGTGGCAATTGGTTGGCAAAATAGGGGTCCGCATAAGTAGCAGCAGCAGTATTCATGATAATAAGGAGCCCTTAAGCAACACTGTCAGTAATGGCTCATGCATCGCTGGACTTTGAAGTAACCAGAAAGAAAAAAGTATAGACTTTTATTTTATAATGGTTCTTTTAAGGAACAGGTCCAAAAAAAGTATTCAAGTATGGTACTCCAGAACCCAGATCTACATTACATGCAATCTCATGGTTGGGGCTGTCGGCTTTGATCTCGGATTTCTCGCCTGGAAGCAAGAAAGCCATAGCGGACAACTGAAATAGGTTTGACCACTCCAGGTAAAACTTATGAGGCAGGTTCCCCAGAGAACCCAATACCCCTTATGTGAGGAATATGCCTTAAATTACAGGGGCCGAAAGCCATAGCGGACAACTGAAAATGGTTTGACCACTCCAGGTAAAACTTCTGAGGCCGGCTCACTAGTTCGGGGGAGGTTGTGATGATCAAGCTTTGGCGGGGTTGGAGCTCCAAATACCCAGAGAACCCACTATCCCTTAGTTAAGGATATATTTTAATGATTTTATCAGAATATTAAGGCCCACCGCAATTTAAGGTATATTCCTTATTTAAGGGGTATTGGATTCCCTGGGTAATTGAGGTATATTAGGATCACCCAGGCGTTCTGCAAGGGTTGGGCTGTGAAAATAGGGCTGGGATTGAAGCTGCTGCGCCCGGCTTTGGGCCCTTTTTCCCGAAAGCTTCACCCACGGCTTAGGGCTTTAGGGCTTTAGGGTTTTAGGGTTTAGGGTTTAGCGTTTAGGGTTTAGGGTTTAGGCAAGCAACCTCTCCACATACGTGGTGTCCCACAGCACCAGCATTGCCTGCAATGCTTAAGGACCGCAGAACGTAAATTCTTCTGAGACAGGGTACTGTGTGTCAACCGGGCTCTTGTTGGGAGATTTCACCATAATAAGGAAACCATATTATTTACTATAGATCCCTATTATATGGTACCTTAAACTAAATATCCCCTAGCAAGAGCCCGGCTTAAGTCGCGCATAGCTCTAAGAAGGCTTTAGGGCTCACCTTTTCGGATTCTAAATATATACCACGAAAAGGAACTACTTAGGGGCCTATGGGTAGCTCTAAGACGGCTTTAGGGCTTGATGGTGGCTCGGGGTGCTCCAAGCTTCGGGCGAGAGCTTCTCCCGAGCCCTTGCCCTTAGCATCGAAGGACTCATATTTTAAGGCTTTTGGGTTCAAGGACCCCATTGTATAAGGCTTTTGGGCTATTTTGACGCTAAGGGTTACAGTAGAAACCAAAAATGTTGGAACATCATTAAACCCTGAACCCTAAACCCTAAGCACCCCGGAACCCTAATCCCCTAAACCCTAAGCTCCCTACACCCAAAAGCCTAAACTCCCTGAACCCTAAACCCTAAACCTACTGTTCTGAGGTGTTTTATGTTGCTTGTTGGAGATGGGGAATGGGTCTCGGGCCGAGGCTTTGGTGCTGTTATGGCTTATATTCAGGGTTTAGGGTTTAGGGTTTGGGGCTTCGCTTGTGTTCGCTTTGTCGTGTTCAGCTTGGGTTACTCCCAAGCCAACCCCCAAATCCAGACGTCAACTTTGGGTGCTGCATCGGGACTTATAAGCGACGTATAGGAAGTCAGGTGAGCAAGACTCTAACAATTTCAAGAAGACGTGCGGGCATGTTATGTTGCAGGTACGGCAGGACTATAACCTTTAGGACGAAATGGGCCTCAAAAGTAGGGGCCCTCTACCCTTATACTATGAACTAGTATATGGTATATGAACCTTAAGCCCTTTAGGGTTCATTTCGTTCGAAACCCCCTAAACCCTAAACCCCTAAACCCCAACAGCTCTAAACCCAGAACCTCGATCTGCCTTTAAAGGAAGCCTAAGAAGGGAACCCATTATAGGATCCCTTTGTTCATTTCCCTAAGGGTCCAAGTGCCCAAATAGTAGGGTTTCAAGGTCCAAAGACCATTCAGAGTATGGATTTTGGGACCTAAAACCTTACTATTTGGGTACTCGGATCCCTTTGTTCATTTCGAAGGAAAGTCGAAGGCCACAAGCCGCAAGGAACGGCCTGGCTCGACTTCAGCAGAGCGCCGATGCTAAGGATGGCCTCAAGCAGATTTTGGGTGTTGCCTTTAAGGCTTTAGGGTTCAGGGGTTTAGGGGTGTAGGGGTTAGGGTTTTTATGTTTTTGATCCGGTTTCGGGTTTGTATGTTTTTGACAGGGTTTAAGGTTTAGGGCTTACGGTAACCGGGTTTTTAGAAGCTAAACCCTAAACCCTTAACCCCTAACCCCTAAACCCCTAAACCCTAAACCCCGAAACCCCTAAACCCGAAACCCTTAACCCCTAAATCCTAAACCCCAACCCTAAACTCCTAAACC
>CAJNJA010017855.1:0-10808 GCA_905231915.1 Symbiodinium necroappetens
GCCTGGGCCTGAAATCAATTTGGGGGGGGGGGGGGGGTTATTATCAGCAAGCGAACATTCGGGTTAGTCAAGGGGTCATAGATTGCCTCGGCCCTGGCCGAAGCGGTACGGAGGCCAGGCCGTGGGGTGATCGGACGCCCTGCCTGCAGCACCTAAGGCGGCATCGTTTTCTGCCTGGCGGTGGCCACTGCTGGCAACTTCTCGTACTTGAGATCACATTGAATCGTTCCCACACGCAGGCAGCTACTGAGATGGCTGGTTTGATTTTGAGTGTTGTGTCGGGTCGGTATATAACACGCATCCTGCTGCTCAAGCTCTCTACTGGCTTTCTGCCGCATCTCAAACTCCCATGCAACTTTCTATAACACCTGCCTCGTGACGCAGTCAGAAAGCACCCTGGAACCGTCGACAACTCTGGCCACAGGGGGGCGGGGACATGCCGGGCTGCAAAGCGTGTGATTGCGACCTCAGGTGCAAGAANNACCCTTAAGCCTAAACCCCAAACCCAACACCCTTAAGCCTAAACCCTAAACCGAAAAGTACGTCTCAAAGCATGGTGCAGAGGTCTGCGGCGCGTTGCATCTAGGGCAAAGGGGCCGTGACTGCTCCCCAAGGCCAAACGGCACTAAACTTAAGGTCGGACGAAAAAGGGTAGATATGCCTTTTAATTCCTCAAGCCCAAATATTGAGACCAGCATTCCCCCAGCTCTTGGAACCCTTCTCCGACGGCCTCCCACTCCCGAAGCGGCTTGTCATTAAAGAAGCAGTTCACTCCAAACTTTGTGGAGGTCCTGCGCCCCCCGAGGCTGAACCCCAAAGACATGAACTAGGGGGGCCGCGGCCTCATTGCATCAGGTTTCGGCATCGGGCGACTTCGGGGGGAAAAGGGCTGAGTCGGAGAGGCTTTCTCGAACATCTAGGCACCGAAATACAAGTTTGGGGCTTTTTAGGGTTTTGGGTTTGGTGCTTTATCAAAGGAGAGGCTTGGACGGACAGTCTTACCGAGGGTTTCGGCGGAGGTAGGTGGAGCTCGAAAGCCCTATTCTTGGATCTTTAGTCCACACCACTTAACTCGGAATCCCAATGCGGCCACCGCCTTTTTGGTTCATGGGCTCCTCCTGAGTAGGCTTATCTATGACTTTTGGTAGCTAGACAGATCATGTTCTCGTACTCGCGTGATGTTCGTGCAGCAATCACATCTTCAGTTTCGGTTTGGGGTCCAATGCATCATTCAGGTCGTGGACAAACCAAAAGAAGGAGAGCGTACATGACGACAAACAGGGTCGGAGATCGTGCTTCTCGTCTGAACCCCTGCGACGGGCAGCGAAACCATTGGAACCTTACCTGGCTCACCTCTCTGCCACTTGTAAGGTCCTAGACAGCAAGGAAAACCCCAGTTCCGAACGAAGCCCTAGGTGCTCCTGGGCGGCAGGCCCAGGTGGATGGTGCGCTGGTCATCGACACCAGGTGATAGGACGTTGGACCACATCACAGCAGCACCCTGCCATGCGGGAGATGATGTTTCGCACGTCTGGGCTGGAGGGATGTGGAGCTTTCTCAAACTGAAGGATACCTTGTTGAGGGCTTCGTAGAATAACGACCCTGGTACGTGGGATCATATAATGAGACCCCAATGGTCTGACACGCACATGGTGGTAATATAGGGGCCTTAATAATTAGAATGGGGTTCTGGGGCTCATTATACTATACTCATAATAAGGACCCCCCCAAAAAAAATAAATAGTATTGGCAATTCTTTAGGCCCCTCTACCCTGAACCCAAAACCCTAAACCCCAAAAACCCTAAAACCCTAAACCCTAAAAACCCCAAAACCCTAAAACCCTAAACCCTGAAACCTTAAAACCCTAAAGCCCAAAGCCCTAAACACCCTTAGAGGAGCCTTGGGTTGTCCCGGGCTTCTAAAGCCTCCGGGCTGCTTTGGCGTTCGGGTTCGGGCCTTAGAGGCTTTGCAGTTCGGGGTGCCAGCTTTCGCTTCTGGTGCCCAAAATTACGGCTTGGGGTTTAGGGCTATAGGGTCATAGGGTCATAGGGTTTAGGGTTTAGGGTTTTAGGGTTCAAGGTTTAGAGTTCAGGGCTTAAGGTTTCGGGTTGAATGCTCCGGGTTTCGGGTTCAGAAGACTCTTCTCCTGGCCAGCCACAACTCGAAGCCCAAAGCACAAGACTGACACCTTGAACCTTAGACCCCGAACCTTTAAGCCTGAACCCTAGATGCCAATTCCCAATCCCCAATCCAAAACCGGTGATCCTGGCATAATACAACCTACTGGGCCGGCCCAGGCCATCCACAACCTCCCAGTTTCCCACCGGGGCGCGCCTTGCCTTGGTACTTTGGAGGTTTGGGATTGGTTGCAAGCTTCATGGCAAGCTCTTAGTCTTACGAACGAGTGACTTGTAAGACAGGGGACAAGCTATGTTTTGCCATGTATTTCATGCATATTGCTATGCCCACACCAGTTTCTTGAACCGTGTCTTGCAATATGCGAGTTTCTCCCCACTATTTCAAACGACATCATAGGGGGAGCCCAGCAGACCTTGCCTGAGACATCTTCCACAAGCTACAAAGGTGCATCATGACTAAGTATGAGGTGCTGCCCATGATAGTGGCTGCTCGTACCGATTTCGCTTCTGTCCTTTGCATCCCCCGCCATATGTCTGCGGTGTACTTTCCATCTGTGGCAAGGCCATAAGCACAGCTTGTTTGAGAGATGATTCTTCTCTCGCACTTGTAGCTAATGTTTGATATTCTGGAGTCATTGCCCCTTGAGAAGCATCTTTTGTTAGCATTGCCCTGTGTACTGTTGTCATTGCCACGATGTCGCATTGCCGACGATCTGGGCTGCAGGGACTGCTCGAAACATCTCCTTGCAATCGAGACGCGTGGTACGAACTTCCTTGGTTCCCGCGAGGATTCACAGTCGTGTAGGGCCTATGGGCTGAGGGCTCATGACTATGCGTTTTCCCCCTGAGCACAGAAGCGTACGAACAAGCAGCAAAGGCCTGTTCAGCTTCATAGACATGTACATACGGCTGACTGCCAAAACTCAAGTGTCATGGAAGGCAGCTTCGAACAGCCTCTCAAACCACTCAGAGAACAATAACGAAGCCAAAGCCTTGGACTTGGCCAGAACCCGAAACCCTAACACCCGAACCGGGGGCGATTGTGAAAACTGCAAGCGCCGATTGCTGCAGCTGTTAGGTACACTGCATGTTGGAGCACCTTCTGCCGGGAACTGACCTACTAACCTATATCTTTCAATTAGGGCCTGAGTACTCCGGCCCAATAAAGGTTGTCCTTTCAATTATGGTACGGTTTGCCCAGCCCCTAACTTACACACTACACACTCCCTGCAGAACCTGTCTTGAACAGCTTCGGCTTCGTGCAGCTTCAGTGGCAATCCCAGTTCCGGGAAGAAGGTCTCCCCGCCGTCGTTCTCCGGCAGATCATTCAGATAGATGAAGACTGGATCCAGGTTTGTTGAGCATTTACGGCTTAGGATGGATCGGGGGCTCCCTTGCTTGTGCCGATTTAAGCCCTCAGCCCTGAACCCCAGCTGCCTCAACCTTAGCTCCTTAAACCTTACCGACCCGCAACACACCCTACCCCAAAATTCATCCGCCCTTCAAACTTGTTTCGCAGCTTGCTTTCGGCCAGGTGTGCGTCAGCACAAGGTCTGGGGTCTAGGTGCGGAAGGTCAACCTACTTATCAGGCTTGCTCTCGGCAAAGGAAAAGCCCAGCAGCTAACAACCTCTAAACAAAGATTCGGGTTGAGGGCTTCAGCGTGCAAAGGGTATCGGGCTTTGGGCACACGACCGCTTCACCACAGTGACTTGACCCATGGCCTAGGGCATGTCTTCGCCGCTACCGACCCCAATACAAATACAATCATACAGTGAACACAGTGAAATGTGATATCCCATCGCAAAACAAAACATGGTAAGTGTGATACATGTAGCATATGTCCATGTACTTAGTGGAAGATATCGAAACTGAATGTGACAACCGTTCAATAAATTATGTTTGCAACATATAGTGGCATATGTTCCTAATGATGTTGTACCTATGTTTAAAGAGAACTGTGAAGACATCGCACAGCCGTCTGCGAAATCCCCAAAGCATCAACACAAATAGGAGGGACTCCCAAGTCAGCAAGGATCCAATCAGCAAGCACCTCGGCTTTCCCCGAAGGAAGTGAGAAGATCAAACCCAAACTTCGGCGTTAAAGGCACTTAAGGTTTGGGGGTTCAGGGCTTGGGGGGCCTATCGTAAAACAAAACAATCATCAAAAACATGGGATCAACATTCGAAACTCTGGCCGTAATGCCCAATTCCTGGAAGACGCCCGCTTTTCTCCTTGCTACAAAGGAAGCTCGTCACCGAGGTGTCCGCACTGCGCTGTACGGGTGCATGTCACACTGCCAGTTGAAACTTTTATGACTATTTTCATCAAAGCCGTGCAGTTAGAGATTCGCGTAGTGCAAGTCGCTATGGGGATTGCTGAAACGACTGATTGGTGTACTTGTGATAGCCCATGAGATTTGGGATCTAGCAACAGTAGGGTACTCCGATACTTAAAGTAAACGCTTCCGCACACAATCCGTCTAGACGGTAAACTCTGAACCCTCCTTCGCTACATCCAATCCCCTAAGCCTGAAACAGCTCAGCTTGTCAGGGGCGTCGGTCCAACCTCCCCAGCTTGTCGGAATGAAGGAATGAAGGAGTTTGTGTATGTAGGGTTTACAACAATAATTCATGATATTCATGTTTGTAGGTACATGTGTACAGATGTATTGTGGGTGTACCAGTTTTGCATATTCGCCTACGTATGCAGATGTGTGTACTTGTTGACTTGTTGTTTAAGACCTGGTTGTGGTGTTTGCTTATCTACGAGTACACAATACAGAAGTGTATTCGCAAAACAGACATGCACCAACAAGGACATTTGCACATCCAATTTGCTGGAAACGGTGTTGTATCTCTGTATCAATACCCACACTCTACACCAGGACACACACACACAAACACAAATATCCACATTCAGGTTACACACTTACAACTAGTTGTATGTATGCATGTATGCACTTAAGTACGACTGTGCATGTACATATACATACACACGCCAAACATAACAAAAAAATGCATCTATCTATCTATCCATGAATCTATTTATATATCTAGCTATATATCTACCCATCGGTCGATCCACTCGCGGGTCTGTCATCTATCTATATACTCGTATACTGTATACATACATATGGAAAACACTTTTTGTCGACCAACTACCCGAAGTTGCGTAAACATTTGTAGGAATCAACACCGCCCTCAACTCCCTTTCCAGATTGGACTCAACAGCAAGCATCCCCCTGAACCTCAAGCCCCAGATGCCCCAAACCCTAAGCCCCAAACTCCTCCCCTACTTGGAGTTAAGAAGGTATTACCGAATGTACCGAATCGAATCAGTTTCAGGTCACCAATCCTAATGTCTCCCGGAATTCTTGGCACGATTCCGAGGCCGGGGAATTCCCCAATTCTCCGTTACTCTCGGTGCCAGGAAACGCATCGGTAATGTCGATTCTCCTTGTTCCGCTTTGTCTTGTTTTGCGCTGCCCCGGCCCCCTTCCCCCTGCCGCTTGCCGTGCCCCCTGCCTGGCCTACCCGGCTGAAGCTCATGATGTGGGACTTAGGATTAGGGTGACCCTTGGGGATATAGACCCTCTCAATAAGGCCCCCCTTAAGAGAGCCAGAAGTGGGGTTCAGAAGGGTCCCCTTTAAGGGGTCTCCCTAGTACTACCTAGGATGATGCCAATGGTCGAGCGTCAGGGAAGCTTTTTTTGCTTCTTGAAGGCGAGGTTGAAATCCTTCTGCGCCTGTTCCACAGCCTCTGGCTTCAAAGGTCCGCCGGACGACTTCGGCGAACCCCTCAAAGTGCTTCCATACCGTGGAGTTGCGAAAAGCCTCACAAGCCTCGCAAGCACAACCCGAAATCACCTATGCTGGCATGCTGTTTTCCGATGCAAACTATCCTGCAGCCCCGCCACGTTCGCCCCACCTTCTTCTGGAAAGCAGAAACATCTGCTTCTCGCGTTCGGAGCGGTTTAAATCCTTCCGCTTGTTGAGCTCCTGGGACATAGGGCTGTATTCTTCCGCATATTGTGTGGACGTTCGTCCGTCACCGGCCTGCGGGGCCTCCTTAAACGCCGCTCCCCTGAGACGACTCTTCAGGGCCTTCGCCGCCACCATCTCCTCCCTGCACACTGGACGGCCACGTGACATGCACGGAAATTTTGAATCCACGAGTCACGTTCCCAATGATATCTTCCAGATCGCCCCCCCCCCGTGCAGCTTGCCGCAAGGCAGCCTGATCGGCCAAGCTACACGCCGAACGCGCACATACTACACAAAGAGCGCAGTATCGCTTCCCCTGTGACCACGGCGGTGCTTGAGGTCGCTCATGAATGGAAGTTGTCTTGTGGATGGTAGTTTGTTTGTACGCCTTCTTCTGGGCAGCGGTAGCTTGCTAGCATACAGCATGTTCCCAGAAGACATGGACTGGGCCCAGAGCCTTGGCCCCCCAAGGCCGCCTTGAACACGCCTAAACCCTAACCCTGCACCCCGAACCCTAAACCTTAAACCGTCAACCCTAAACCGAAAACTCCCCCAAAGCCTCCGTTGAGAGGATCTCCGTCGAAATGCCGACCAGCTGGGAGTCTTTGGCGAGCTCGGAACTCTTTGCCTCGCTCCGTGGGTTTCACGTGTCGGGTTTATGAGGTTGGGGTTTAGGGCTTCGGGGTTTGGGGTTTCGGGGTTTAGGGTTTTAGGGCTTCGGGCTTCGGGTTTTGGGGTTTAGGGTTTAGGCTTTGGGGTTTAGGGTTTAGGGATTTAGTGTCCAAGGGTTTGGGGGTTAGGGTTTAGGGCTTCGGGTTTTGGCGGTTCAGGGCTTTTCGGCTTCAAGCTCGAGGGCGCGTGGGTTCAGATTTAGGGTGGAGGGTTGCGGGTTTGGGGTTTCAGGCTCTGGGCTTTAAGCCTCGTGGACGTGGGCTTTAGGGCCTTAGCATCCCTGGGGTTGCAAGGCTTTGGTCGATGCGAGGCCACAGGATGGTACCGGAAAGGTTCATCTTTCTCAAAGACCTGTACCTGTATCTATGCAGAGAAAGAGGAATATACATTTGTAGGTATATAATACTCATTACCCCCACAAGCGCGTTGCTGCGACTTGGTTCAGGCCAAACAAATACTCACATCTTCTCTCGAGATCTCGCTCTTCCCAACCGAGGCAAGACGACCCAGACCCTGTACTCCCTATCCCCTTAAAGTTTGGGCCTAGGGTTTAGGGTTTAGGGCCGAGGCCTAAGCCATGGCAACCAAAGAGACATGAAACCTCCAACTCCCGCACCAAGCAGACCCCGGACTTCTGAAGTGAAGCCTCCACCCGGAACAGTGAAGAACTGAAGCCCGTCTAGACCAAGACCCTCCAAGTACCCCCAAATAGGGGTAAAGGGTCCCAAATTAAGGGTATTTAGGGTCTAATAGAGGGTAGATGGAGGGTCTAGAGAGAACGTCTCTGAAGCCTAAATCCATGACAGCGGGAGCCTCACCGCGAAGGCAAAGCTACGCCCCGAATGCCCTGAAGTTCCGCAAACCCTGAGTGTGTCTAAAAACTCTAAAAAACCAGACACTAAAACTTAAACCTTCAACCCAAACCCAAATCTCAAATCCAAGCTGAGCGGGACGAGCAACCAAAGCAGCTTTCAGCTCGGTCGTGACACCGCCGGTCTGCGATTCCGGGATTTCGGGCACAGGGTGTGAGTGCTCTGGGTCCTTGTTAAAGGCTTTCATCCAGGTTCTCATAATAGAGAAACCACATTCCTCACTCACTATAGATCCCCGAATCTCGAAGCTCTTATAACCCCAAACCCACCAAAACTTCAGCTGAGCCCTGACGGGCGAGGCTTTTGCTTGGTCTCCGGGGGTTGATCCTTGTTGGCTTCGCCATCAGGTGCTATAAGGGTTTCAGAAGAGGTCTATGAGGGTTTACGAAATTTCTGCAAGGGCTTGTTGAAAGGTTCTATCAGGGATTTGTGGAGGTTCTATAAAGCTGCCTACGGGTTTGCATACAAGGGCCTTGAATCGAACAGCTTCTCAGCGACTTGACATAGGTCTTTGCTCTCTGGCTTTGAGGCTCGGGATTTCTTACGGCTTCAGATGTGCGATTTGTTTTCGGGGTTTCGGGATTAGGGTCGTTCGATGTCAAGGTGCCGTTTCTGCTAGCTCTTCCATCATCCGGACTTACCACGCTGCCGATCCCAGAAAAGGATTCCAACATTCAATAAGCCCCACGCACTGAGACTTTGCCGACCACTCTGGATCTTGCGATTTGGCGTTCACTTGGACGGTCCTGTGCAGATCCAAGCAGCCCGATGTAAAATTACTAGGCCAGGAACCCGGCCGCTCCAAATACGAAACAGACTAGAAGCGGCGGGATTCTCAGGAGCCATGAGCAGTGAAACACTGGGATGTAAAAGGTTGAAAACGGAAGTTTCAGATGATAAAAGAGTATCAGTGGGATCATGAACATACATACACCCTGTATTAGTAGGATCATGAGCACGAGAACGCTATAAAGACAGCTTTCAGAAACCCCAGGTTGGCTCGCACAGTCTCCTCGGAGAGGTGTCTGGGTCGAAGCCTCTATGTGCGTCGAGTGGCAGAGGGCGCGTGTCAGATGCAGCGACGAGATGCCACAGACCCTACAATAAGTTGGGCCCGAAACTTCGAGACGCGGCCCTGGTCCCGGTGCATGGCTTCTCAATCCTTGCTCGTTAGGCACGCCCGCCGGCCGTGTTTCGGGCCACAGTCTCGAAGATCACATTCACGTCGCGGAGCTCATCTGGCAAGATCACCGAGCCTCTGTCGCTGGAAGCGTCGACGCCAATGAGAATGGCTGGGACATCGTTCCTGAAATGCTCTGAGGTCACTCGCATCTTTACATCCCGGTACGAAGTACTTCTATCTCCGACAAACAAAATACCACCCAGAGACCACGATGCCTTGCAGCTCGTCTTGTACGTTTATGCAGGATTTTGCTCAGTGCTCCGATATCAGAACCTTCTGTATGACTGAATGGACATCTAGTCTACGGAACTTTACTTAAACTTTACTCCGACAAGTTCCCGGAGAGATGCGGCTTAGGCTCTTGTCCATGGTAACAGAGACTCTGCTCACCGAGTTTGGGTTCTCTGCGAGCACCTGATCAGCATGCCTGTCTCTGAGTGAATTCAACTCTGCCAGCTTCTTCACTTTGGTCTCCATGGCCTTGGCTTTTGTTTCCGGCTGTGCACGCCACTCTGTCGTGTCCCCAAGGCAGATACCCACGGCTCATTGTTTCAACAGAAGCACAGCAGAATATGTTTGCCGTTCTGTTTCGCAAACTCTGAAGAAAGCCAAGTTGCAAGGAGGATAGCACGTGAGGAGACGGACAGCCCGTACATTGCGCGGGCACTCTCCCCTAATTTGCAACCGCCCTGGCATTCGCTCGCAGCTGAAACCCCGGCAGGTGGGCTAAACGTACCCATAAGTGCCCTGGTACAGCTTCTGATGCTGAACCCTAAACCCTAAACCCTAAACCCCATACCTGCTACAGTTTCGGGTGGCTTTGCCAAGCTTTTGCCTTTTTGAGCCACATTCGCCGAGGCCTGGCTCTCAAGGTAGAAAGTCCTTAAGGACGAAATGAACCCTAAAAGGGTTTAAGGTTCATATACCATGCAGGGGTTCATAGTATAAGGCTATATAGGCCCCTACTTTTAAGGGTCATTTCGTCCTAAAGGGTGAGAAAACTGCTGTTCCAAGTGAAGCTAACGAATTGAATGTATCGATTTCATTTGGCACTACAGCAATCACCACACTCTCTAGAAACATCAGCAGGACACAGGAAGCGGACCAGGGGAAGAATCAGCACTTGACCTCTCCTAGTCTACACAGGAGGTTCAACAACTCCTGAGCCCTCACTTGGCTCGAAGGGTTTGGGTCTCAGGGCTCGGGCAGAAGGAGAAAGCTGCGAAACCCTGAGTGATGCGCCTGCACGACGGCCTGGATCCGAAAGCGGATTCGCGTGTCGTCGTCATCGACGCCATCGCCTGCATTGTTACAGGCGAAGAAGATGAAGTCACCTTCCTCCAGGCTCCCCAGTGGGTAGACCTCGGAACAGGGCTTCTTGAATAGGAGGCTGATCCCAGGAGTTTTGGTGATCCGAAGGACCGGTTTTGCACAGGAGAACTGAATTCCTGCAGTGACCCTCGCACGGTCATCCCAGCCGAAGAGGTACATGATCCGGCAACCACTTCGAAAGAAGTGCAATCGCAGAAGACAACCCATCGGCCACGATGTTTGGAAGAGCTTCGGTGTTTTTGTTATGCTACCCCTAAACCCTAAACCCTAGCCCCCTATAAAGTCCTGCCAGTACCCCGTCGGAGGACTGCCTATCCTGCAAATGGGCCCCCCAAACTTCCCCACGAAGCCACCAGCCCCTCATATAGACCTGAATAACTAGAATAGGGTTTGGGGGGCATATCATACTC
This sequence comes from Symbiodinium necroappetens, assembly GCA_905231915.1. NCBI lineage: Eukaryota > Dinophyceae > Suessiales > Symbiodiniaceae > Symbiodinium > Symbiodinium necroappetens. Next base: position 10,595 of record CAJNJA010017855.1, read on the forward strand.
AAACAAAAATAATAAGGAACCCCCCCCCCAAANNAAAAAAAAAAAAAAAAAAAATCGTATAGGTGTTATTTAGGCCCCTTGTTTTCGACCGGAAACCGAAGGCCGAAAGCCTTGAAGTCCCATTTTCGGGAGTCCGAGGGAATGGTCTTCAGGTGGTCATGAGTAGCGCAATCCAAAGGCAACAGGGTTTAGGGTGTTTTTGTTTTGAAGGCCT
>CAJNJA010017856.1:0-10808 GCA_905231915.1 Symbiodinium necroappetens
AGGGGCTGACCTGTGAAACTTCATTTTGAGGCCTCTGTATTCTAGGATTGTTTCTATGCAAGGTAAAAACTACCGTTATATCTGCTTTTTAATCTGGGCATATCTGAACAAAGATAGTTCTACCCTACTTGCTAAGGTCCTGATCCTTCAAGTTTTCTGCGCTTGTGCGATTTGCAGAGTTGCCAACTGGTTTTCACTGATGTTTATCACGCCGGGTGCCTTCGTCCGACGTAGGAGCCCGGGCTCATACTGTACTAATACTATGTTTGTTGGACTATAGTGACTTAATTTGGTTTCGAGATTTCGAGGGTATGTTGTCTGGAGGTTATGGAATTGTACCGCGACTGCCAGGTGATGATGTTATAAGACCTTGGCAGCGAGCCATGATTATCAGCCTGCATGACCCATGTGTGCTGCTTCGCACGGGCATCATCCGATTGATCACTTCGCATATTATATTGCCTCGAGTCAGCCTCTTCAGCAACATTTTCGCTAAACCCGGCAGGAAAGCCTGAAGCAATGCTCGCCGCCCCTTTGTTGAATCCGCTGCCTTGAAGTAAGCACGGTGGGGCCCAACAGCAGCCAGGCTACCCCATCTCCCAGTTCGCCAAGCTGGCTAGGCAGGCGAATTTACTTTACACCGTCCGGAGGCCCAGTGCAGTTTAATATAGTCAATAGGGTTTAGGGTAGTAGTTGCAATGCAGATTGGCAAGAGGAAGATGCACACAGCAGTTGCAAGGGAATCCATCAAGTGTTCGGGGCCTCTGAAGTTCAGTTTTGCCGACTTCACAGCGGCATCGGAACTGCCGACTTCAGACCGGCTGGTGACATCGGAACTTCGCGGATCCTGAGGCCATCATGAACTGCCGCGCCGCAAAGTGCCACTGACCCAGCCAGTGCTCGACTGTCACGGTCCTCCAAGCTTGGTTTTTTGAAAATGACTCTTGCCCTCAGTTTCTTGAGCATGCCCAGTTGAGAAGAGGATGTCGCAACGTTTAGTAGTTGGGCGTGTCAACATGATCGTCGCTGTGGTTTTTCGGCTCGAGGGATCTTGTTATCCTCCAGAAAGGCATTGAGCCAGGAGCAGTCTCGCGCATGCCTCAGCTCAGCAGCTCAAACGAGATGTGATCCAGGTTTGTGTGGGGATACTTCCGCGTTTGCGTGTGTGTGTGCGTGCGTGTGTGCGGGTGGGTGGAGGGGAATCGGGGCAGGAAGGGGGAGTGACTTGTTTCCTGAAGTCAAGTTGATATGTTACCTGCGATGGTTTAGAACGGACGCTAACAGCGGGCCATTCCCGGGCCCGGACAGCTTGGTTTGCCGGGAAGACCTGCAGCTGGGTAGTCCGGGGTAGACACACTGCTGGCCTTCTCCGACACCTGTCGAAGCTGAAGTTGGTTCTTTTGCAGGTAATGTGCATTAGTTGCATGCTAAGTACGGCAGCTTCTCCCATGGCATCGCCAGACTGCGCCGCAGGATGTGAGTATCGAAGACTTCCCACAACTAAACTACCGAAGCGTCTCAGAGGCCCACCATGTCGGCGACCGAAGTCAAGCTCTTCGGGAAGTGGACGTACGAAGATGTTATGCTTTCGGACCTCAGTCGCTCTGCACAACAAAGCTTCTGTCTTGGGTGTTCAGCGGGCATGGAATTGCAGAGAAGACCTTGTGCCCTGAAGTGCGGTCTTTGCTGAACCCTGAACCTGAAAAGCATCCTGATCCCTACATCTATATGGGTAGTTCTCTAAATTAGGGTCCCTTTTGAGGTCCCTTATATAGTACGGCACCCTTAGAGAGAAAGGGCCCCAAAAAGGATCCTAATTTTGAAATGTATCCAAAGGAAACTAGACGTCGGCTTGCAGTAGTTCCAACAGTTGGCTCAGCCTGAAGGTTTGGTTGATTACATTGCGGTGAACAAGCATCTTGGCCATGAGAAGATGGAGGTCGTTCTGCCAGAGCTTCGGCAGTTCTCTGTGTCGCATGCAGGTTCATGACTATCTCATGCTGCTGTGAGCAGGCAAGAGACATGCAAGAGAGAGAGGGGGAGATACAAACTTTAGACTGTCGCCTAGTCGTAACATTTGCGTGCTGGGCGGCAACATTCGGCCCAGTCCTTCTTTGCATGTGCCACGCATTACGCTTTGCGTGTATCGATGTGAAATTGTTGCCTGTGGACCACGTTTGCTACGCTCAGGGCCGCGCAGTCCTTCCTCCCGCATACACAGGGACGCTACCAGATGAGGCGCCAGCTAAACTGTTCCCGGTCATACGTGGCCGAGTGGCCATTGGTGGTTTGTCCTTGAGCATGTCCATGCCGGCTGTTATGTCGAGCAAGGCCGTGCCTTTCCTCAAGCTCTAGAGTCAGGGAAAAAGGCGAAGATCCTGTTGCCACATCTTCAAAATCCGGAATGAGCGGTTTGTCCGAAACACGAGCAAGTTCCAGTCGCGCCATCCGGGGGAGTCGCAGCGAAGCCTTAGCGTGAGAGTCGACACCATGATGCCGAAGAACTAGTCCAGAGATTCATACAGGATTCCGACGTTTCAACAACTCCAGACCCTAACCCTAAACGTTAAAGCCCTAAACCCCCAAACCCCTAAACCCTAAACACTCGACCCGAAGTCTCGAGAGTCAAATTTCCGAAGATCCTAAGAGAGACCTGAAGGCGATTCCGCAAGGCCCTGTGCCCCATCGTGGAGCGCCTGTGCTGCTCCATCATGATGCCCTTTGGCCTACAGGGTTTGGGGTTTAGGACCGGGTTTAGGTTTTTTTTTTAGGGTTTAAAGGGTCCAGGGAGGGTTTATTTAGGGTTTAGGGTTCAGGGCCTACAGCTTGGTAGTGTTTTGATAGTGAATGAATCCTTTCGAAATGCCTTTTATATCGAGGGAGCAAAGAATGTGTACCCTGCGGTGCCTACCCATGAGAAAGCCATAAGCCACTCTACATCTCAAGCCCAAAGATGTTGCGACCGGCCGCAAAACCCGAGCCGCGAAGGCTATAGATAAAGTCTCAGTGTCACCCATCCCATATGTTTCGGGTAGAGAGAGTTTTGTTGTTGTGGTAGCCAGGCATGGGAGGAACAACGGCCTCTTGGCAGAAACGTCGTCGGTTGCCATGTTCCAAGATATGAGTCAAGATCACTCCTGGGATCTGGCGACCAGGATTGTGGATGCTCGTGGCTGGTGATGATGATGTCAGTGGCTCCTACATTTTTTATCACTAGCATGAGCATCAGCCGTCGTAGTCGCATCAGTGCTTCATACTCCTAGTGCTGTTCCTCTTGTTGTTCAGCATGATGAAATGATACCCTGCCCACGAGACAGAGAAACTACATGCAGTGCCAAGGTGCACACGATGTTGCATTGTGGAGGGATTCAAAGGTAGATCTGGCTGCCTGACATGCTTTCCTGCCCTTTGAGGTAAGAAGCTTATGGCAGTGCGCATCGTGAAGCACGCTTTCGAGATCATCCACCTGCTCACAGACAAGAACCCCATCCAGGTGAAGCCTGGGACGGATCCTAGCTCCTTCAGACTCCGTCAAGCTCCCGGCATCCCTGTCTCGGCTCTTGGGGAATTCGGTGGAGATAATTTTGATCCGCACCCCATGGTGCTACAGCCGACATTAGAAGTCCACAGTCGTTGAGACAATGACCGTAAGACGAACAAGAGCAGCGGAGCAGCGGAACCCAGACGCATGCAGAGCATGCCCTACCTAAACAAGAGTTACACACTTGGGAATCGGCTGCGTGCCTTTGAAGAGAGTATGGTGTGACATGTCATTATATACTCTCTCCGGTAAGGTTTGCTGTAGAGACGCAGCTTTTTTCGAAGGTGGTCAGATCTGCCGGTTAACTGTAGCAGTTGAGTGACGAAGATTCGGTTCGACCTTCCCAGCTTCTTTCTCACTTTCTCGCCGAAAATGCAGGTGTTCGTAGATGCTGTTAAGCAGCTTGGCTGAATGAGCGTGCCCCTGCAGGGCGTTGGCCACAGCAGTGTAGTCGCCTGCGTCTAACATTCGGACACGACAGTCACTTTGGGAAATTCGACATCCGGGTCTGGGCCGACATTCTTAAAACGAAGTCATTGCTTCTACTTCAAATACTAATTATAATACTGAAGCGAGAATAATGCTTTATGTTCGGGGTGGGTTCGGGGCGACACCGTAGCCAGACCTGCAGCCTGAGGATATGGGCCCATATACAAGGGCTCCTTTATGAGGATCGCTCGTCTTATTTTTTCTTCTGAAACTCCCACCTATAGCCGTAACGAAGCCCTGAGCCAGCTTTTCGCGGCAGCCACAGCCGGATCTATCTTAGAGCCACAAAAAAGCACAAGCTAAGCGTAAACCTGCAACTCGCAATGCAGTCCCACCGTATGTTTGCAGAGCAGCTAGCTGACATTCATGTTCTGTTTTCTGCCATCCTGATTAAACTGCTTGCTGGCCCTTCCAAGGAACGGCGGTCCTCGCGAAGACTCCACTCGTGTCGGATCCGCTGGTGTCGTGCGGCGACAGGCACTGGCCGTGGATCGGGGCTTTACTTTTCGGGCTTAGGCCATCTTGGCCTGGAGCCGAGTCCGGTGATCTTAGACTTGATGGGCAGAAAGGGCATGGATCGTGGTGGCTGAAGTAGGAATGGCCATGAGTTATGAGGCCATGGCATCAAGCTGAACATGCAGTATGTAAATAGTGAGGATGCTCCCGAACATGTCCGTCATCGTCCTATTGTCGGCTGTGGGCGTGAAGCGGTTCGTGGTCCACAGCACGACTTGTAAATCGCAGTTCCATTCAGTTGTCATACACCGACGGACACCAAAAGCGAATCCTGGAGCAGATAATAAGCCAGAGGACGCCCTGAATCGCCCCACGCCAATTAATGCGGAGGGCAACATTAGCACACTCGGCCCTGTAAAGCCCCCAGCGTCCCCAGCCTGGACATCCTGGACCCAGCAGCCCCCTGAAAGGCTGTGGATGTCTCCCCGCTTCGACGAGTGAACCAGGCCGTGGCATCAGAACTTGGGCTTTCGAAAACGCAACGGAGCTGCTGACTCGAAAAACCGAGACCGTGCATGGGAGTTCTTCAGGTGTTGTGAGTTTCAGTGTTAGGTGCTTGGCGTACGGTTGAGTTTCATGTGAGGTGCCATGCATCTGAAATCTAAGTCCGGAGCATAAGTTGCACTGTGATTGTGAAGCCCTCTCTTGGTGATCGTGCTCCAAGCTGACAGGCCATCTACCTCATCTGCACAGGAGCCCGAAACAGCGCTTTCCGCTCCTCGGTTGTCAAGTAGCAGTTTCTCGGGTTGGTAGACTTTCGGTCCATTGACCGTAAAGCGATGTAGAAAGGACCGACTCATCAACTTTGCCGAGTGCCCTGAGGAAACATCAAGTCTATCTCAGAGTGCCTTGCAGATGAGATCATGAATGCTGCAGCTGGGCCATGACATGCTGGGCGCCATGGGTCATAGTGACATAGTGTCGGTCTAGCGGCTTCCCAGGCTTTTTCGCACGTGTCAGGCAATGTGCGTTATTGTAGTTGGTGGGTTCGTCCAAAGGGTTGATTTGCCATTGCCCATGCTTTCGAAAGTCCTTGGCTGGTGTCATGGCCTTACGTTGCCGTCGTTGTCTCGATCTTGAAATCCCCCCCCTCCCCCTCTCCCCTCCTCCCGNNCCCCCCCCCCCCCCCCCCCGCACAATACTGCAGTGTGTCGGCGGTCCTCGCATTGTTCTGTCCATGGTACCCCACGCCCTCAGCTCGATCCCACTGCTGCTTCAGTCGTTGCCGCATGCTTGCACGACATCTGTCAAGCAAGGCAAAGGAGTCGTCCAACAGCACCCTGGCTGCACCGCATCTTGCTTGGGGCATCGTTGTCCGGTGGTCTTGGCCTGGCGAACAAATAGGTGCACCGAGAGGATGACGGTTTCAAGAAAGACTGTTACAAGCTGGGTGCATAGGGCATGGTGCACGGCAGTTCCTGCTCAACTGACTGCGGGTTGCAAGGGTGCCTTCGGTGGCCACTTTGACACTGCAAGATACTTGTAGCGAGATCTTCTCACAAATCCAGATCTCCCTGAAGAGGATGCAAGAAGGCCAGCTGTAGCTGTCCTTTGGGTGCGCTGTTCACTGAAGCTGGCATTTCCGACGAGCCCGAAGTGATCGCCAAGTAAATCCTAGATATCTAGGGCCCTCTAGCTGTAAACGTGGCCGATGTCCTGTGGCCCTCCGGACGAAAGTGCAAGCATCTGCCAGGCTATGCCATCAAGAAGAAGGCCGGCTGCAGAAATGTTTGGCTTAAGCCTTGCAGTTTGCAAGCTGCGTTCACTGCACTTGAGGGGGCAGGGGCAACTCTCGCAGCCAGCTCTATTGCACCAGAACTGCAGCCGAAGTTACAAAGCTCCGTTTTTGCATTATTTTGCATTATCCTGCTACTCCCTATCACATGTGTTTGTCAGTCCCCAGTCAGGACCTGCATAGCAAGTAGGATCGTAGTGCGAATCTGCGTGCGTAAGAGGCACTTGTCAGTGAGTCAAACCGTAGCCAAATGAGCCCTTAGTAGAGGCAGAATGACAAGACCGTAGGTCCGCAACAACTTTTATTGAACCTTTGAACGCTTTCAGATTTAGGTTCGTTTTGTCTCGCAGCGTTGCATCCTCTACGTGGCATGGACTTCGCTTGTCCCCTTCTCGAAGCTACCATGTACTGACTTTGTCTACAGAGTCTAAGCTCGTCGTGATTCACCAGCATCCCGCAAAAAAGGCTTGCTCCTGTGTGGATGTGGTTGGTTCGGCTCTTTCGAGACTTGCCATGGCCCCTCGAGCATTTTCGGCTCGTACGTCGTTGGCTTGACTTGCGTATGTCTCTGGCCCTGGACGTGGCAATTGACTCCATTTTCCGCAGGGTTTTTGCGGCTTGATCAAAGGCGGTTTAGGGAGGATATCAGCACAAGAGAGTTTCGCAGTAGAGCTTCCGCCCCATCCCTAAAGCCCAGCAAACCAGAGAACGTTAAGCCGCTTTGAACGCCAAACTTCCCTAAGCCCTGAAACTCTAGGCTTCCGTAGCTTCTTCTTCTTCAAGCTGTGCTTGCAGGACGAGATCGAGCGTGTCGCCAAGGCAAACCGCTGAGCATCCGAACCCGTGTACTCGGCGACAGTGAATGGAGGAGAAAAGCGAGCTTGCCATGTGGCTGTCGGGTTTGTTGGGTTTCGGGATTTGGACCTCTTCCGGCATGGATCCAAGCAAATGGCGTTGAAGAGGCTGTCTAGGGTTATGATATGTGGGCTCCTCTTGCCTAAATTGGGGTGGGTTGCCAAGTTACTGGCACCATGTTTTACCTAAGCCCCCAAAAGTAAGTAAAATGATGGCCCAACACCCATAAAAAGGCTATTATTCTACATACTGTTGGGGTCCAGGTATCACCCGACTCAGTACAGTCGGCTCCCGCACTGCCGGAGCTGCAGGAGGCCAAGGTCCGCAAGACGTATCGGGCAGTCGCCTGTACCAAGGAGCTTGAGAGTCGCAGGAGTCCGTGTGAGATAGGTGTTTGTAGGCATGACCTACTTCAATGTCCTGAATCTGAAACCCCGAAGATCACACCAACCATAGTCGCAGAACGGCAGATTGATTCATGCGTGCATGATGTCCGCGTCCTCCTTGCTGCCCTGTGTTTTCCAATTCAGGCCCAGGGCTTCACCAGATGATGCGGCTTTGGGGTTTTGGGTTAATACGGCTGTGGGGTTTTCGGCTTATACAGTATTGGGGTTTTGCTTGTATAAGTCTAAGCTTCGGCGCTGCCGGACCTCGGTTGGGTTTAAGGCTTTCGCTTTTTTGGTGGTGATGTGATGTCATGTAAGGTCTTCGCGAGCAGACTCCCGGCAAGGCCTTCGACAGGACGTGGTTCCCTGCCTCAGCACAGACTGCTGTGTGACCATAATCTTAGAAGGCGCACCGAAAAGCCGTAAGCTTCTGCCTGCAGACTAGGGAAGCCTGAAATCAAGTCTACGAGGCTTAGACGGGCGTCCCCACCCGAAGTCAGTTGGGGCATTGCCATGTGGCCACGTTGCTTTCAGCAGTTTCCTGCCACAAGTGTTTGTCAACATCCTCACCGCCACAGCTGCGGTTTTCATTCGAATTGTAAGGTGCAACGGCGACGACAAGAAGCAACCGTGGGTGGAGGCTGTTGTCCAGCTAAACGTATCAGCAAGCAGGCTCTGCCAGATTTCATGATGCATGTGTGTTCGTGGAGATGAAAGTCTTTAAACTAAGCCTGTAGCCTATATAGAGAGCTTGCCGAATGCTTGGAGTTGGCAGTCGGCTCTTGTTCTAACTACGCTTCTTCTCTCTCTTCACCATGGAGAGCCTTGGCAATGCAAGTACCCGAGAATATCGTAGTATTGCAGATAGCTGCACTACGCATTCACCCAAGATCCAAGGTAGTCTTGAGTGTTTGCTACAGTCGTAGCGAACAGCACTATCAACCAGTCTGCTGTTTGCTAGAAAAGCGATGACATGGAGGACAGAAGCAGCATCTGCGGCATCAGCAGCAATGGCGAAGAAGAAGAAGACAACAACGACAACAACAACAACAGCAGCAGCAACACCAATAGCCACAACAACAGCAATAACAACGACAACAGCAACGACAGCAGCAGCAACAACAACAACAAGTACAACCACCAACCACAACGACAACGACAACGACAACAACTGTACAACAACAGCAGCCACAGCAGCAACAGCAACTGTAACAGCAACAGCAACAGCAGTCTTCCTGAAACATGACATGAAATCTTACATGTATTACCATGGCGATTGTTGTTGTTTTTTTGTGCTGCTGTGACTACGACTATTACTACTACTACTACGACTACGACTACTACTACTACTACGACTACTACTACTACTACTACTACTACTGCTACTGCTACTGCTACTGCTACTGCTACTGCTACTATAACAACAACAACAACTACTACTACTACTACTACTACGACGACTACTACTACTACTACTACTACTACCACTACCACTACCACTACCCACTGCCACTGCCACTGCCACTACCACTGCCACTGCCACTACCACTACCACTACCCACTGCCACTGCCACTACCACTGCCACTGCCACTACCACTACCACTGCCACTGCCACTACCACTACCACTACCACTGCCACTACACCTACTGCTGCTGCTGCTCCTACTCCTGCTCCCGCTCTCTTTCCTGCTCCTGCTCCTGCTACTGCTACCGCTACCGCCACTGCTGCTACTGCTGCTGCTGCTACTGCGACTGCTATGGCTCCTGCTGCTGCCGCTGCTCATACTGTTGCTGCCGCTACTGCTACTTCCACTGCTACTGCTGCAGCCATTGCTGCGCCACTGCCCCTGCCACTTCTGCTGCTACTTCCGCACTGCGCAGCGATGGCGACTGGAATTCGCACATCTGGCGGAACAGTTTTCGCTTGTTGATACTGGCAACTGGTAAAGAGCACGAGAGTTCGGGACGAGGTTGTGTTGCAATGATTTTGTGTTTTGGATTTTTATGTATAAAATTGTAAGGTTGAGGCCCAGCTCTGTTTGTTTTTGGTTTTTGTTTCCTTTGGTGGCGAGTCCGATTGCCAGTGATACAAATTTCGCACGCTCTGGTCAGTTTGTGTTTTTGGAGTCGGAGGCATTAAGTTGAAGTGGTTGGCAGGCTGACACACGTTCACCTACAAAACCATCGTCAGTTGAACTGTGGTGGTGGTGGTTGAAGAGCTACAGTCAACATTAAATCAGGCTGCTTTGCGCAGCTGCCAGTTCGCATACCCGGACTAAAAAGCGTTGAATCGAAGAAGACTCAAATCTTTCACATGCAATCTTAGGTGTGTCGGACATTTGTTCAGAGGGATGGTCTTGAAGTTGTTCTGATGCTGCGGGTTATGTGACAGACAAGGTGTGTCAGTAGGCAGAGGAGCATAACAAAGGCAGCTGCGACGTTTGGAGCAAATCCATGCAATGTTTCGTCATCTCGAGCTGCCAACATGTGGGCGGTTCGAAAATATGAGATAAAACCAAAAGCAGGACATGCGCATGCCTACAGTTCAAAAAAGTTGTAGCTCTGTTCAAGATTCGAGATTGAAGCCAGCAGCGACACCTATGTAACGTGTCTACCTTGACGCCGCAAGCTCTGCATTCCAAAACTCAATCAATCAACAAACCAACTTGTGCACGGGTACGGTGGGCGCCGGCGTGGGAGAAACGATTGGTGATTGTGCCTGTAAAAACTCCAAAGTTGTGACGGTTGGCTGTTTTGCGTTTGGCCGCAGTTTCTGCAGTGTGCAAGTTGTTCTCGTGCATTTGAGCAACGAATTGCTTCAAAATAATAGGTTTTTGCCGGCGTTGCCCACATAGGCAGCCAATGACAATTCTGGCCGGCTTTGGTTTCCTCCAGCAAATCCCGGGCCTGGGCTTGGGAGGTGTTCCCCGGTTCTCCCCGGTTCTCCCTTTATCTAGCCAAGAGCACTCCCCGGTTCTCCCCGGTTCTCCCCCGGTTCTCCCCGGTCCCCAAACCCCCCAAGAAGCTGCCACGAAGGCCGTCTTGGGCCGCCCCGAGGCATTGGGTTGGGATTGACTGGGTGACCCATATTTTTCTTTGGCTGAATTGGCCGCGTGCCCCCGAATGGATGCAAATGTTTTTCGTAAGCCTTCACCAGCAGTTCAGCAGGGAAAACAACGTGTTTCAGTTCGCGCAAAAAAATTTACAACCGGACAGTTTGGTGGCTTCGCGTGCACCAGCGCAGCAACAGCAACAGTAACGGCCACAGCAGCAGCAGCAGCAGCA